>JBAPLH010000647.1:0-20025 GCA_037897445.1 Ceriops zippeliana
TTTGACTAATTCAATTAATATTCTAGGTGGTTTTGCTACATATGTTAATTTCATCATCAATGCATCAAAATGTGTTCTTGGAATCAAAAGAGGAGCCCTGCTAACTAGAAATGATAGGAGGTGCTCTTTATTGTGAAACTCAACCAATTATTATCAATAAGAAATTCAAATCAAGAAGAAGGACTCCATCGTTTGTTGGAATTGAATGAATTCATGTTATATGAGGATCATGGGCATCGTTTTTATAATAAATATAGTCGTTAATAAAGACAAAAGATAATTTCATGGTCATTGCATGAAAAATAGTCCATCTAACGATTAGCGAAGCCTAATTAGCTTGAGGTGATAAGAAAGTTTCATTATTTTAGAATTAAATAACAGCACATTAGTACGAAATGAAAACCAAGATGGATGATTGCTTTTTCTGATGGACGTAAGTAGATTTAGAGTTTCAATAGTGTTTAGGTTTGACTAATTCAATTAATATTCTAAGTGGTTTTGCCACATGTTAATTTCATCATCAATGTATCAAAATGTGTTCTTGGAATCAAAAGAGGAGCCCTGCTAACTAGAAATGATAGGAGGTGCTCTTTATTGTGAAACTCAACTAATTATTATCAATAAGAAATTCAAATCAAGAAGAAGGACTCCATTGTTTGTTGGAATTGAATGAATTCATGTTATATGAGGATCATGGGCATCGTTTTTATAATAAATATAGTCGTTAATAAAGACAAAAGATAATTTCATGGTCATTGCATGAAAAATAGTCCATCTAACGATTAGCGGGAGCCTAATTAGCTTGAGGTGATAAGAAAGTCTCATTATTTAGGAATTAAATAAGTGCACATTTGTACGAAATGCAAACCAAGATGGATGATTGCTTTTGCTGATGGATGTAAGTAGATTTAGAGTTTCAATAGTGTTTAGGTTTGACTAATTCAATTAATATTCTAGGTGGTTTTGCCACATATGTTAATTTCATCATCAATGTATCAAAATGTGTTCTTGGAATCAAAAGAGGAGCCCCTGCTAACTAGAAATGATAGGAGGTGCTCTTTATTGTGAAACTCAACCAATTATTATCAATAAGAAATGCAAATCAAGAAGAAGGACTCCATTGTTTGTTGGAATTGAATGAATTCATGTTATATGAGGATCATGGGCATCGTTTTTATAATAAATATAGTCGTTAATAAAGACAAAAGATAATTTCATGGTCATTGCATGAAAAATAGTCCATCTAACGATTAGCGGAGCCTAATTAGCTTGAGGTGATAAGAAAGTCTCATTATTTAGGAATTAAATAATAGCACATTTGTACGAAATGCAAACCAAGATGGATGATTGCTTTTGCTGATGGAAGTAAGTAGATTTAGAGTTTCAATAGTGTTTAGGTTTTGACTGATTCAATTAATATTCTAGGTGGTTTTGCCACATATGTTAATTTCATCATCAATGTATCAAAATGTGTTCTTGGAATCAAAAGAGGAGCCCTGCTAACTAGAAATGATAGGAGGTGCTCTTTATTGTGAAACTCAACCAATTATTATCAATAAGAAATGCAAATCAAGAAGAAGGACTCCATTGTTTGTTGGAATTGAATGAATTCATGTTATATGAGGTTTCATGGGCATCGTTTTTATAATAAATATAGTCGTTAATAAAGACAAAATATAATTTCATGGTCATTGCATGAAAAATAGTCCATCTAACGATTAGCGGAGCCTAATTAGCTTGAGGTGATAAGAAAAGTCTCATTATTTAGGAATTACATAACTTCACATTAGTACGAAATGCAAACCAAGATGGATGATTGCTTTTGCTGATGGAAGTAAGTAGATTTAGAGTTTTCAATAGTGTTTAGGTTTGACTGGTTCAATTAATATTCTAGGTGGTTTTGCCACATATGTGAATTTCATCATCAATGTATCAAAATGTGTTCTTGGAATCAAAAGAGGAGCCCTGCTAACTAGAAATGATAGGAGGTGCTCTTTATTGTGAAAGTCAACCAATTATTATCAAAAAGAAATTCAAATCAAGAAGAAGGACTCCATTGTTTGTTGGAATTGAATGAATTCATGTTGTATGAGGTTCATGGGCATCGTTTTTATAATAAATATAGTCGTTAATAAAGACAAAAGATAATTTCATGGTCATTGCATGAAAAATAGTCCATCTAACGATGAGCGGAGCCTAATTAGCTTGTGGAGATAAGAAAGTCTCATTTTTTAGGAATTAAATAAGTGCACATTTGTACGAAATGCAAACGAAGATGGATGATTGCTTGTGCTGATGGAAGTAAGTAGATTTAGAGTTTCAATAGTGTTTAGGTTTGACTATTTCAATTAATATTCTAGGTGGTTTTGCCATATATGTTAATTTCATCATCAATGTATCAAAATGTGTTCTTGCAATGAAAGGAGGTGCCTTGCTAACTAGAAATGATAGGAGGTGCTCTTTATTGTGAAACTCAACCAATTATTATCAATAAGAAATGCAAATCAAGAAGAAGGACTCCATTGTTTGTTGGAATTGAATGAATTCATGTTATATGAGGATCATGGGCATCGTTTTTATAATAAATATAGTCGTTAATAAAGACAAAGGATAATTTCATGGTCATTGCATGAAAAATAGTCCATCTAATGATTAGCGGAGCCTAATTAGCTTGAGGTGATAAGAAAGTCTCATTATTTAGGAATTAAATAATAGCACATTTGTAGGAAATGCAAACCAAGATGGATGATTGCTTTTGTTGATGGAAGTAAGTAGATTTAGAGTTTCAATAGTGTTTAGGATTGACTGATTCAATTAATATTCTAGGTGGTTTTGTCACATATGTTAATTTCATCATCAATGTATCAAAATGTGTTCTTGGAATCAAAAGAGGAGCCCTGCTAACTAGAAATGATAGGAGGTGCTCTTTATTGTGAAACTCAACCAATTATTATCAACAAGAAATGCAAATCAAGAAGAAGGACTCCATTGTTTGTTGGAATTCAATGAATTCATGTTATATGAGTTTCATAGGCATCGTGTTTTTATAATAAATATAGTCGTTAATAAAGACAAAATATAATTTCATGGTCATTGCATGAAAAATAGTCCATCTAACGATTGGCGGAGCCTAATTAGCTTGAGGTGATAAGAAAGTCTCATTATTTAGGAATTACATAACTTCACATTAGTACGAAATGCAAACCAAGATGGATGATTGCTTTTGCTGATGGAAGTAAGTAGATTTAGAGTTTCAATAGTGTTTAGGTTTGACTGGTTCAATTAATATTCTAGGTGGTTTTGCCACATATGTGAATTTCATCATCAATGTATCAAAATGTGTTCTTGGAATCAAAAGAGGAGCCCTGCTAACTAGAAATGATAGGAGGTGCTCTTTATTGTGAAAGTCAACCAATTATTATCAAAAAGAAATTCAAATCAAGAAGAAGGACTCCATTGTTTGTTGGAATTGAATGAATTCATGTTGTATGAGGTTCATGGGCATCGTTTTTTATAATAAATATAGTCGTTAATAAAGACAAAAGATAATTTCATGGTCATTGCATGAAAAATAGTCCATCTAACGATGAGCGGAGCCTAATTAGCTTGTGGAGATAAGAAAGTCTCATTTTTTAGGAATTAAATAAGTGCACATTTGTACGAAATGCAAACGAAGATGGATGATTGCTTGTGCTGATGGAAGTAAGTAGATTTAGAGTTTCAATAGTGTTTAGGTTTGACTATTTCAATTAATATTCTAGGTGGTTTTGCCATATATGTTAATTTCATCATCAATGTATCAAAATGTGTTCTTGCAATGAAAGGAGGTGCCTTGCTAACTAGAAATGATAGGAGGTGCTCTTTATTGTGAAACTCAACCAATTATTATCAATAAGAAATGCAAATCAAGAAGAAGGACTCCATTGTTTGTTGGAATTGAATGAATTCATGTTATATGAGGATCATGGGCATCGTTTTTATAATAAATATAGTCGTTAATAAAGACAAAAGATAATTTCATGGTCATTGCATGAAAAATAGTCCATCTAATGATTAGCGGAGCCTAATTAGCTTGAGGTGATAAGAAAGTCTCATTATTTAGGAATTAAATAATAGCACATTTGTAGGAAATGCAAACCAAGATGGATGATTGCTTTTGCTGATGGAAGTAAGTAGATTTAGAGTTTCAATAGTGTTTAGGATTGACTGATTCAATTAATATTCTAGGTGGTTTTGCCACATATGTTAATTTCATCATCAATGTATCAAAATGTGTTCTTGGAATCAAAAGAGGAGCCCTGCTAACTAGAAATGATAGGAGGTGCTCTTTATTGTGAAACTCAACCAATTATTATCAACAAGAAATGCAAATCAAGAAGAAGGACTCCATTGTTTGTTGGAATTCAATGAATTCATGTTATATGAGTTTCATAGGCATCGTGTTTATAATAAATATAGTCGTTAATAAAGACAAAATATAATTTCATGGTCATTGCATGAAAAAATAGTCCATCTAACGATTGGCGGAGCCTAATTAGCTTGAGGTGATAAGAAAGTCTCATTATTTAGGAATTACATAACTTCACATTAGTACGAAATGCAAACCAAGATGGATGATTGCTTTTGCTGATGGAAGTAAGTAGATTTAGAGTTTCAATAGTGTTTAGGTTTGACTGGTTCAATTAATATTCTAGGTGGTTTTGCCACATATGTGAATTTCATCATCAATGTATCAAAATGTGTTCTTGGAATCAAAAGAGGAGCCCTGCTAACTAGAAATGATAGGAGGTGCTCTTTATTGTGAAAGTCAACCAATTATTATCAAAAAGAAATTCAAATCAAGAAGAAGGACTCCATTGTTTGTTGGAATTGAATGAATTCATGTTGTATGAGGTTCATGGGCATCGTTTTTTATAATAAATATAGTCGTTAATAAAGACAAAAGATAATTTCATGGTCATTGCATGAAAAATAGTCCATCTAACGATGAGCGGAGCCTAATTAGCTTGTGGAGATAAGAAAGTCTCATTTTTTAGGAATTAAATAAGTGCACATTTGTACGAAATGCAAAACGAAGATGGATGATTGCTTGTGCTGATGGAAGTAAGTAGATTTAGAGTTTCAATAGTGTTTAGGTTTGACTATTTCAATTAATATTCTAGGTGGTTTTGCCATATATGTTAATTTCATCATCAATGTATCAAAATGTGTTCTTGCAATGAAAGGAGGTGCCTTGCTAACTAGAAATGATAGGAGGTGCTCTTTATTGTGAAACTCAACCAATTATTATCAATAAGAAATGCAAATCAAGAAGAAGGACTCCATTGTTTGTTGGAATTGAATGAATTCATGTTATATGAGGATCATGGGCATCGTTTTTATAATAAATATAGTCGTTAATAAAGACAAAAGATAATTTCATGGTCATTGCATGAAAAATAGTCCATCTAATGATTAGCGGAGCCTAATTAGCTTGAGGTGATAAGAAAGTCTCATTATTTAGGAATTAAATAATAGCACATTTGTAGGAAATGCAAACCAAGATGGATGATTGCTTTTGCTGATGGAAGTAAGTAGATTTAGAGTTTCAATAGTGTTTAGGATTGACTGATTCAATTAATATTCTAGGTGGTTTTGCCACATATGTTAATTTCATCATCAATGTATCAAAATGTGTTCTTGGAATCAAAAGAGGAGCCCTGCTAACTAGAAATGATAGGAGGTGCTCTTTATTGTGAAACTCAACCAATTATTATCAACAAGAAATGCAAATCAAGAAGAAGGACTCCATTGTTTGTTGGAATTCAATGAATTCATGTTATATGAGTTTCATAGGCATCGTGTTTATAATAAATATAGTCGTTAATAAAGACAAAATATAATTTCACGGTCATTGCATGAAAAATAGTCCATCTAACGATTGGCGGAGCCTAATTAGCTTGAGGTGATAAGAAAGTCTCATTATTTAGGAATTACATAACTTCACATTAGTACGAAATGCAAACCAAGATGGATGATTGCTTTTGCTGATGGAAGTAAGTAGATTTAGAGTTTCAATAGTGTTTAGGTTTGACTGGTTCAATTAATATTCTAGGTGGTTTTGCCACATATGTGAATTTCATCATCAATGTATCAAAATGTGTTCTTGGAATCAAAAGAGGAGCCCTGCTAACTAGAAATGATAGGAGGTGCTCTTTATTGTGAAAGTCAACCAATTATTATCAAAAAGAAATTCAAATCAAGAAGAAGGACTCCATTGTTTGTTGGAATTGAATGAATTTATGTTGTATGAGGTTCATAGGCATCATTTTTATAATAAATATAGTCGTTAATAAAGACAAAAGATAATTTCATGGTCATTGCATGAAAAATAGTCCATCTAACGATGAGCGGAGCCTAATTAGCTTGTGGAGATAAGAAAGTCTCATTTTTTAGGAATTAAATAAGTGCACATTTGTACGAAATGCAAACGAAGATGGATGATTGCTTGTGCTGATGGAAGTAAGTAGATTTAGAGTTTCAATAGTGTTTAGGTTTGACTATTTCAATTAATATTCTAGGTGGTTTTGCCATATATGTTAATTTCATCATCAATGTATCAAAATGTGTTCTTGCAATGAAAGGAGGTGCCTTGCTAACTAGAAATGATAGGAGGTGCTCTTTATTGTGAAACTCAACCAATTATTATCAATAAGAAATGCAAATCAAGAAGAAGGACTCCATTGTTTGTTGGAATTGAATGAATTCATGTTATATGAGGATCATGGGCATCGTTTTTATAATAAATATAGTCGTTAATAAAGACAAAGGATAATTTCATGGTCATTGCATGAAAAATAGTCCATCTAATGATTAGCGGAGCCTAATTAGCTTGAGGTGATAAGAAAGTCTCATTATTTTGGAATTAAATAACAGCACATTAGTACGAAATGCAAACCAAGATGGATGATTGCTTTTGCTGATGGAATTAAGTAGATTTAGAGTTTTAATAGTGTTTAGGATTGACTGATTCAATTAATATTCTAGGTGGTTTTGCCACATATGTTAATTTCATCATCAATGTATCAAAATGTGTTCTTGGAATCAAAAGAGGAGCCCTGCTAACTAGAAATGATAGGAGGTGCTCTTTATTGTGAAACTCAACCAATTATTATCAACAAGAAATGCAAATCAAGAAGAAGGACTCCATTGTTTGTTGGAATTCAATGAATTCATGTTATATGAGTTTCATAGGCATCGTGTTTATAATAAATATAGTCGTTAATAAAGACAAAATATAATTTCATGGTCATTGCATGAAAAATAGTCCATCTAACGATTGGCGGAGCCTAATTAGCTTGAGGTGATAAGAAAGTCTCATTATTTAGGAATTACATAACTTCACATTAGTACGAAATGCAAACCAAGATGGATGATTGCTTTTGCTGATGGAAGTAAGTAGATTTAGAGTTTCAATAGTGTTTAGGTTTGACTGGTTCAATTAAATATTCTAGGTGGTTTTGCCACATATGTGAATTTCATCATCAATGTATCAAAATGTGTTCTTGGAATCAAAAGAGGAGCCCTGCTAACTAGAAATGATAGGAGGTGCTCTTTATTGTGAAAGTCAACCAATTATTATCAAAAAGAAATTCAAATCAAGAAGAAGGACTCCATTGTTTGTTGGAATTGAATGAATTCATGTTGTATGAGGTTCATGGGCATCGTTTTTATAATAAATATAGTCGTTAATAAAGACAAAAGATAATTTCATGGTCATTGCATGAAAAATAGTCCATCTAACGATGAGCGGAGCCTAATTAGCTTGTGGAGATAAGAAAGTCTCATTTTTTAGGAATTAAATAAGTGCACATTTGTACGAAATGCAAACGAAGATGGATGATTGCTTGTGCTGATGGAAGTAAGTAGATTTAGAGTTTCAATAGTGTTTAGGTTTGACTATTTCAATTAATATTCTAGGTGGTTTTGCCATATATGTTAATTTCATCATCAATGTATCAAAATGTGTTCTTGCAATGAAAGGAGGTGCCTTGCTAACTAGAAATGATAGGAGGTGCTCTTTATTGTGAAACTCAACCAATTATTATCAATAAGAAATGCAAATCAAGAAGAAGGACTCCATTGTTTGTTGGAATTGAATGAATTCATGTTATATGAGGATCATGGGCATCGTTTTTTTATAATAAATATAGTCGTTAATAAAGACAAAAGATAATTTCATGGTCATTGCATGAAAAATAGTCCATCTAATGATTAGCGGAGCCTAATTAGCTTGAGGTGATAAGAAAGTCTCATTATTTAGGAATTAAATAATAGCACATTTGTAGGAAATGCAAACCAAGATGGATGATTGCTTTTGCTGATGGAAGTAAGTAGATTTAGAGTTTCAATAGTATTTAGGATTGACTGATTCAATTAATATTCTAGGTGGTTTTGCCACATATGTTAATTTCATCATCAATGTATCAAAATGTGTTCTTGGAATCAAAAAAGAGGAGCCCTGCTAACTAGAAATGATAGGAGGTGCTCTTTATTGTGAAACTCAACCAATTATTATCAACAAGAAATGCAAATCAAGAAGAAGGACTCCATTGTTTGTTGGAATTCAATGAATTCATGTTATATGAGTTTCATAGGCATCGTGTTTATAATAAATATAGTCGTTAATAAAGACAAAATATAATTTCATGGTCATTGCATGAAAAATAGTCCATCTAACGATTGGCAGAGCCTAATTAGCTTGAGGTGATAAGAAAGTCTCATTATTTAGGAATTACATAACTTCACATTAGTACGAAATGCAAACCAAGATGGATGATTGCTTTTGCTGATGGAAGTAAGTATATTTAGAGTTTCAATAGTGTTTAGGTTTGACTGGTTCAATTAATATTCTAGGTGGTTTTGCCACATATGTGAATTTCATTATCAATGTATCAAAATGTGTTCTTGGAATCAAAAGAGGATCCCTGCTAACTAGAAATGATAGGAGGTGCTCTTTATTGTGAAAGTCAACCAATTATTATCAAAAAGAAATTCAAATCAAGAAGAAGGACTCCATTGTTTGTTGGAATTGAATGAATTCATGTTATATGAGGTTCATGGGCATCGTTTTTATAATAAATATAGTCGTTAATAAAGACAAAAGATAATTTCATGGTCATTGCATGAAAAATAGTCCATCTAACGATGAGCGGAGCCTAATTAGCTTGTGGAGATAAGAAAGTCTCATTTTTTAGGAATTAAATAAGTGCACATTTGTACGAAATGCAAACGAAGATGGATGATTGCTTTTGCTGATGGAAGTAAGTAGATTTAGAGTTTCAATAGTGTTTAGGTTTGACTATTTCAATTAATATTCTAGGTGGTTTTGCCATATATGTTAATTTCATCATCAATGTATCAAAATGTGTTCTTGCAATGAAAGGAGGTGCCTTGCTAACTAGAAATGATAGGAGGTGCTCTTTATTGTGAAACTCAACCAATTATTATCAATAAGAAATGCAAATCAAGAAGAAGGACTCCATTGTTTGTTGGAATTGAATGAATTCATGTTATATGAGGATCATGGGCATCGTTTTTATAATAAATATAGTCGTTAATAAAGACAAAAGATAATTTCATGGTCATTGCATGAAAAATAGTCCATCTAATGATTAGCGGAGACTAATTAGCATGAGGTGATAAGAAAGTCTCATTATTTAGGAATTAAATAATATCACATTTGTAGGAAATGCAAACTAAGATGGATGATTGCTTTTGCTGATGGAAGTAAGTAGATTTAGAGTTTCAATAGTGTTTAGGATTGACTGATTCAATTAATATTCTAGGTGGTTTTGCCACATATGTTAATTTCATCATCAATGTATCAAAATGTGTTCTTGGAATCAAAAGAGGAGCCCTGCTAACTAGAAATGATAGGAGGTGCTCTTTATTGTGAAACTCAACCAATTATTATCAACAAGAAATGCAAATCAAGAAGAAGGACTCCATTATTTGTTGGAATTCAATGAATTCATGTTATATGAGTTTCATAGGCATCGTGTTTATAATAAATATAGTCGTTAATAAAGACAAAATATAATTTCATGGTCATTGCATGAAAAATAGTCCATCTAACGATTGGCGGAGCCTAATTAGCTTGAGGTGATAAGAAAGTCTCATTATTTAGGAATTACATAACTTCACATTAGTACGAAATGCAAACCAAGATGGATGATTGCTTTTGCTGATGGAAGTAAGTAGATTTAGAGTTTCAATAGTGTTTAGGTTTGACTGGTTCAATTAATATTCTAGGTGGTTTTGCCACATATGTGAATTTCATCATCAATGTATCAAAATGTGTTCTTGGAATCAAAAGAGGAGCCCTGCTAACTAGAAATGATAGAGGTGGTGCTCTTTATTGTGAAAGTCAACCAATTATTATCAAAAAGAAATTCAAATCAAGAAGAAGGACTCCATTGTTTGTTGGAATTGAATGAATTCATGTTATATGAGGTTCATGGGCATCGTTTTTATAATAAATATAGTCGTTAATAAAGACAAAAGATAATTTCATGGTCATTGCATGAAAAATAGTCCATCTAACGATGAGCGGAGCCTAATTAGCTTGTGGAGATAAGAAAGTCTCATTTTTTAGGAATTAAATAAGTGCACATTTGTACGAAATGCAAACCAAGATGGATGATTGCTTTTGCTGATGGAACTAAGTAGATTTAGAGTTTCAATAGTGTTTAGGTTTGACTATTTCAATTAATATTCTAGGTGGTTTTGCCATATATGTTAATTTCATCATCAATGTATCAAAATGTGTTCTTGCAATGAAAGGAGGTGCCTTGCTAACTAGAAATGATAGGAGGTGCTCTTTATTGTGAAACTCAACCAATTATTATCAATAAGAAATGCAAATCAAGAAGAAGGACTCCATTGTTTGTTGGAATTGAATGAATTCATGTTATATGAGGATCATGGGCATCGTTTTTATAATAAATATAGTCGTTAATAAAGACAAAATATAATTTCATGGTCATTGCATGAAAAATAGTCCATCTAACGATTAGCGCAGCCTAATTAGCTTGAGGTGATAAGAAAGTCTCATTATTTTGGAATTAAATAACAGCACATTAGTACGAAATGCAAACCAAGATGGATGATTGCTTTTACTGATGGATGTAAGTAGATTTAGAGTTTCAATAGTGTTTAGGTTTCACTAATTCAATTAATATTCTAGGTGGTTTTGCAACATATGTTAATTTCATCATCAATGCATCAAAATGTGTTCTTGGAATCAAAAGAGGAGCCCTTCTAACTAGAAATGATAGGAGGTGCTCTTTATTGTGAAACTCAACCAATTATTATCAATAAGAAATTCAAATCAAGAAGAAGGACTCCATTGTTTGTTGGAATTGAATGAATTCATGTTATATGAGGTTCATGGGCATCGTTTTTATAATAAATATAGTCGTTAATAAAGACAACAGATAATTTCATGGTCATTGCATGAAAAATAGTCCATCTAATGATTAGCGGAGCCTAATTAGCTTGAGGTGATAAGAAAGTCTCATTATTTAGGAATTAAATAAGTGCACATTTCTATGAAATGCAAACCAAGATGTATGATTGTTTTTGCTGATGGAAGTATGTTGATTTAGAGTTTCAATAGTGTTTAGGTTTGACTGATTCAATTCATATTCTAGGTGGTTTTGCCACATATGTTAATTTCATCTTCAATGTATCAAAATGTGTTCTTGGCATGAAAAGAGGTGCCCTGCTAACTAGAAATGATAGGAGGTGCTCTTTATTGTGAAACTCAACCAATTATTATCGATAAAAAATGCAAATCAAGAACAAGGACTCCATTGTTTGTTGGAATAGAATGAATTCATGTCATATGATGTTCATGGGCATCGTTTTTATAATAAATATAGTCGTTAATAAAGACAAAAGATAATTTCATGGTCATTGCATGAAAAATAGTCCATCTAATGATTAGCGGAGCGTAATTAGCTTGAGGTGATAAGAAAGTCTCATTATTTAGGAATTAAATAACAGCACATTTGTAGGAAATGCAAACCAAGATGGATGATTGCTTTTGCTAATGGAAGTAAGTAGATTTAGAGTTTCAATAGTGTTTAGGATTGACTGATTCAATTAATATTCTAGGTGGTTTTGCCACATATGTTAATTTCATCATCAATGTATCAAAATGTGTTCTTGGAATCAAAAGAGGAGCCCTACTAACTAGAAATGATAGGAGGTGCTCTTTATTGTGAAACTCAACCAATTATTATCGATAAAAAATGCAAATCAAGAACAAGGACTCCATTGTTTGTTGGAATAGAATGAATTCATGTCATATGATGTTCATGGGCATCGTTTTTATAATAAATATAGTCGTTAATAAAGACAAAAGATAATTTCATGGTCATTGCATGAAAAATAGTCCATCTAACGATGAGCGGAGCCTAATTAGCTTGTGGTGATAAGAAAGTCTCATTTTTTAGGAATTAAATAAGTGCACATTTGTACGAAATGCAAACCAAGATGGATGATTGCTTTTGCTGATGGAAGTAAGTAGATTTAGAGTTTCAATAGTGTTTAGGTTTGACTGATTCAATTAATATTCTAGGTGGTTTTGCCACATATGTTAATTTCATCATCAATGTATCAAAATGTGTTCTTGGAATCAAAAGAGAAGCCCTGCTAACTAGAAATGATAGGAGGTGCTCTTTATTGTGAAAGTCAACCAATTATTATCAAAAAGAAATTCAAATCAAGAAGAAGGACTCCATTGTTTGTTGGAATTGAATGAATTCATTTTATATGAGGTTCATGGGCATCGTTTTTATAATAAATATAGTCGTTAATAAAGACAAAAGATAATTTCATGGTCATTGCATGAAAAATAGTCCATCTAACGATGAGCGGAGCCTAATTAGCTTGTGGTGATAAGAAAGTCTCATTTTTTAGGAATTAAATAAGTGCACATTTATACGAAATGAAAACCAAGATGGATGATTGCTTTTGCTGATGGAAGTAGGTAGATTTAGAGTTTCAATAGTGTTTAGGTTTGACTGATTCAATTAATATTCTAGGTGGTTTTGCCATATATGTTAATTTCATCATCAATGTATCAAAATGTGTTCTTGGCATGAAAAGAGGTGCCCTGCTAACTAGAAATGATAGGAGGTGCTCTTTATTGTGAAACTCAACCAATTATTATCAATAAGAAATGCAAATCAAGAAGAAGGACTCCATTGTTTGTTGGAATTGAATGAATTCATGTTATATGAGGTTCATGGGCATCGTTTTTATAATAAATATAGTCATTAATAAAGACAAAAGATAATTTCATGGTCATTGCATGAAAAATAGTCCATCTAATGATTAGCGGAGCCTAATTAGCTTTGTGGTGATAAGAAAGTCTCATTATGTAGGAATTAAATAACAGCACATTTGTACGAAATGCAAACCAAGATGGGGTGATTGCTTTTTGCTGATGGAAGTAAGTAGATTTAGAGTTTCAATAGTGTTTAGGTTTGACTGATTCAATTAATATTCTAGGTGGTTTTGCCACATATGTTAATTTCATCATCAATGTATCAAAATGTGTTCTTGGAATGAAAAGAGGTGCCCTGGTAACTAGAAATGATAGGAGGTGCTCTTTATTGTGAAAGTCAACCAATTATTATCAATAAGAAATTCAAATAAAGAAGAAGGACTCCATTGTTTGTTGGAATTGAATGAATTCATGTTATATGAGGTTCATGGGCATCGTTTTTATAATAAATATAGTCGTTAATAAAGACAAAAGATAATTTCATGGTCATTGCATGAAAAATAGTCCATCTAACGATTAGCGGAGCCTAATTAGCTTGAGGTGATAAGAAAGTCTCATTATTTAGGAATTAAATAATTGCACATTTGTACGAAATGCAAACCAAGATGGATGATTGCTTTTGCTGATGGAAGTAAGTAGATTTAGAGTTTCAATAGTGTTTAGGTTTGACTGATTCAATTAATATTCTAGGTGGTTTTGCCACATATGTTAATTTCATCATCAATGTATCAAAATGTGTTCTTGGAATCAAAAGAGGAGCGCTGCTAACTAGAAATGATAGGAGGTGCTCTTTATTGTGAAACTCAACCAATTATTATCAATAAGAAATTCAAATCAAGAAGAAGGACTCCATTGTTTGTTGGAATTGAATGAATTCATGTTATATGATGTTCATGGGCATCGTTGTTATAATAAATATAGTCGTTAATAAAGACAAAAGATAATTTCATGGTCATTACATGAAAAATAGTCCATCTAACGATTAGCGAAGCCTAATTAGCTTGAGGTGATAAGAAAGTCTCATTATTTAGGAATTAAAATAACTGCACATTTGTACGAAATGCAAACCAAGATGGATGATTGCTTTTGCTGATGGAAGTAAGTAGATTTAGAGTTTCAATAGTGTTTAGGTTTGACTGATTCAATTAATATTCTAGGTGGTTTTGCCACATATGTTAATTTCATCATCAATGTATCAAAATGTGTTCTTGGAATCAAAAGAGGTGCCCTGCTAACTAGAAATGATAGGAGGTGCTCTTTATTGTGAAACTCAACCAATTATTATCGATAAGAAATGCAAATCAAGAAGAAGGACTCCATTGTTTGTTGGAATTGAATGAATTCATGTTATATGAGGTTCATGGTCATCGTTTTTATAATAAATATAGTCGTTAATAAAGACAAAAGATAATTTCATGGTCATTGCATGAAAAATAGTCCATCTAACGATTAGCGGAGCCTAATTAGCTTGAGGTGATAAGAAAGTCTCATTATTTAGGAATTAAATAACTGCACATTTGAACAAAATGCAAACCAAGATGGGTGATTGCTTTTGTTGATGGAAGTTAGTAGATTTAGAGTTTCAATAGTGTTTAGGTTTGACTGATTCAATTAATATTTTAGGTGGTTTTGCTACATATGTTAATTTCATCATCAATGTATCAAAATGTGTTCTTGGAATCAAAAGAGGAGCGCTGCTAACTAGAAATGATAGGAGGTGCTCTTTATTGTGAAACTCCACCAATTATTATTGATAATAAATTCAAATCAAGAAGAAGGACTGCATTGTTTGTCGGAATTCAATGAATTCATGTTATATGATGTTCATGGGCATCGTTGTTATAATAAATATAGTCGTTAATAAAGACAAAAGATAATTTCATGGTCATTGCATGAAAAATAGTCCATCTAACGATTAGCGAAGCCTAATTAGCTTGAGGTGATAAGAAAGTCTCATTATTTAGGAATTAAATAACTGCACATTTGTACGAAATGCAAACCAAGATGGATGATTGCTTTTGCTGATGGAAGTAAGTAGATTTAGAGTTTCAATAGTGTTTAGGTTTGACTGATTCAATTAATATTCTAGGTGGTTTTGCCACATATGTTAATTTCATCATCAATGTATCAAAATGTGTTCTTGGAATCAAAAGAGGTGCCCTGCTAACTAGAAATGATAGGAGGTGCTCTTTACTGTGAAACTCAACTAATTATTATCAATAAGAAATGCAAATCAAGAAGGACTCCATTGTTTGTTGGAATTGAATGAATTCATGTTATATGAGGATCATGGGCATCGTTTTTATAATAAATATAGTCGTTAATAAAGACAAAATATAATTTCATGGTCATTGCATGAAAAATAGTCCATCTAACGATTAGCGGAGCCTAATTAGCTTGAGGTGATAAGAAAGTCTCATTATTTAGGAATTAAATAACTGCACATTAGTACGAAATGCAAGCCAAGATTAATGATTGCTTTTGCTGATGGATGTAAGTAGATTTAGAGTTTCAATAGTGTTTAGGTTTGACTAATTCAATTAATATTTTAGGTGGTTTTGCCACATATGTTAATTTCATCTTCAATGTATCAAAATGTGTTCTTGCCATGAAAAGAGGTGCCCTGCTAACTAGAAATGATAGGAGGTGCTCTTTATTGTGAAACTCAACCAATTATTATCGATAAGAAATGCAAATCAAGAAGAAGGACTCCATTGTTTGTTGGAATTGAATGAATTCATGTTATATGAGGTTCATGGGCATCGTTTTTATAATAAATATAGTCGTTAATAAAGACAAAAGATAATTTCATGGTCATTGCATGAAAAATAGTCCATCTAACGATTAGCGGAGCCTAATTAGCTTGAGGTGATAAGAAAGTCTCATTATTTTGGAATTAAATAACAGCACATTTGTACGAAATGCAAACCAAGATGGATGATTGCTTTTGCTGATGGAAGTAAGTAGATTTAGAGTTTCAATAGTGTTTAGGTTTGACTGATTCAATTAATATTCTAGGTGGTTTTGCCACATATGTTAATTTCATCATCAATGTATCAAAATGTGTTCTTGGAATCAAAAGAGGAGCCCTGCTAACTAGAAATGATAGGAGGTGCTCTTTATTGTGAAACTCAACAAATTATTATCGATAAGAAATGCAAATCAAGAAGAAGGACTCCATTGTTTGTTGGAATTGAATGAATTCATGTTATATGAGGTTCATGGGCATCGTTTTTATAATAAATATAGTCGTTAATAAAGACAAAAGATAATTTCATGGTCATTGCATGAAAAATAGTCCATCTAACGATGAGCGGAGCCTAATTAGCTTGTGGTGATAAGAAAGTCTCATTTTTTAGGAATTAAATAAGTGCACATTTGTACGAAATGAAAACCAAGATGGATGATTGCTTTTGCTGATGGAAGTAAGTAGATTTAGAGTTTCAATAGTGTTTAGGTTTGACTGATTCAATTAATATTCTAGGTGGTTTTGCCCACATATGTTAATTTCATCATCAATGTATCAAAATGTGTTCCTGAATGGAATCAAAAGAGGAGCCCTGC
Organism: Ceriops zippeliana; assembly: GCA_037897445.1. Taxonomy (NCBI): domain Eukaryota; kingdom Viridiplantae; phylum Streptophyta; class Magnoliopsida; order Malpighiales; family Rhizophoraceae; genus Ceriops; species Ceriops zippeliana. The sequence continues at coordinate 16,901 of JBAPLH010000647.1, forward strand.
TAACTAGAAATGATAGGAGGTGCTCTTTATTGTGAAACTCAACCAATTATTATCAATAAGAAATGCAAATCAAGAAGAAGGACTCCATTGTTTGTTGGAATTGAATGAATTCATGTTATATGAGGTTCATGGTCATCGTTTTTATAATAAATATAGTCGTTAATAAAGACAAAAGATAATTTCATGGTGATTGCATGAAAAATAGTCCATCTAACGATTAGCGGAGCCTAATTAGCTTGAGGTGATAAGAAAGTCTCATTATTTAGGAATTAAATAACTGCACATTTGTACGAAATGCAAACCAAGATGGGTGATTGCTTTTGTTGATGGAAGTAAGTAGATTTAGAGTTTCAATAGTGTTTAGGTTTGACTGATTCAATTAATATTTTAGGTGGTTTTGCTACATATGTTAATTTCATCATCAATGTATCAAAATGTGTTCTTGGAATCAAAAGAGGAGCGCTGCTAACTAGAAATGATAGGAGGTGCTCTTTATTGTGAAACTCAACCAATTATTATCAATAAGAAATTCAAATCAAGAAGAAGGACTCCATTGTTTGTTGGAATTGAATGAATTCATGTTATATGAGGTTCATTGGCATCGTTTTTATAATAAATATAGTCGTTAATAAAGACAAAAGATAATTTCATGGTCATTACATGAAAAATAGTCCATCTAACGATTAGCGAAGCCTAATTAGCTTGAGGTGATAAGAAAGTCTCATTTTTTAGGAATTAAATAACTGCACATTTGTACGAAATGCAAACCAAGATGGATGATTGCTTTTGCTGATGGAAGTAAGTAGATTTAGAGTTTCAATAGTGTTTAGGTTTGACTGATTCAATTAATATTCTAGGTGGTTTTGCCACATATGTTAATTTCATCATCAATGTATCAAAATGTGTTCTTGGAATCAAAAGAGGTGCCCTGCTAACTAGAAATGATAGGAGGTGCTCTTTATTGTGAAACTCAACCAATTATTATCAATAAGAAATGCAAATCAAGAAGAAGGACTCCATTGTTTGTTGGAATTGAATGAATTCATGTTATATGAGGTTCATGGGCATCGTTTTTATAATAAATATAGTCGTTAATAAAGACAAAAGATAATTTCATGGTCATTGCATGAAAAATAGTCCATCTAACGATTAGCGGAGCCTAATTAGCTTGAGGTGATAAGAAAGTCTCATTATTTAGGAATTAAATAACTGCACATTTGTACGAAATGCAAACCAAGATGGGTGATTGCTTTTGTTGATGGAAGTAAGTAGATTTAGAGTTTCAATAGTGTTTAGGTTTGACTGATTCAATTAATATTTTAGGTGGTTTTGCTACATATGTTAATTTCATCATCAATGTATCAAAATGTGTTCTTGGAATCAAAAGAGGAGCGCTGCTAACTAGAAATGATAGGAGGTGCTCTTTATTGTGAAACTCAACCAATTATTATCAATAAGAAATTCAAATCAAGAAGAAGGACTCCATTGTTTGTTGGAATTGAATGAATTCATGTTATATGAGGTTCATTGGCATCGTTTTTATAATAAATATAGTCGTTAATAAAGACAAAAGATAATTTCATGGTCATTACATGAAAAATAGTCCATCTAACGATTAGCGAAGCCTAATTAGCTTGAGGTGATAAGAAAGTCTCATTTTTTTAGGAATTAAATAACTGCACATTTGTACGAAATGCAAACCAAGATGGATGATTGCTTTTGCTGATGGAAGTAAGTAGATTTAGAGTTTCAATAGTGTTTAGGTTTGACTGATTCAATTAATATTCTAGGTGGTTTTGCCACATATGTTAATTTCATCATCAATGTATCAAAATGTGTTCTTGGAATCAAAAGAGGTGCCCTGCTAACTAGAAATGATAGGAGGTGCTCTTTATTGTGAAACTCAACCAATTATTATCAATAAGAAATGCAAATCAAGAAGAAGGACTCCATTGTTTGTTGGAATTGAATGAATTCATGTTATATGAGGATCATGGGCATCGTTTTTATAATAAATATAGTCGTTAATAAAGACAAAATATAATTTCATGGTCATTGCATGAAAAATAGTCCATCTAACGATTAGCGGAGCCTAATTAGCTTGAGGTGATAAGAAAGTCTCATTATTTAGGAATTAAATAACTGCACATTTGTACGAAATGCAAACCAAGATGGGTGATTGCTTTTGTTGATGGAAGTAAGTAGATTTAGAGTTTCAATAGTGTTTAGGTTTGACTGATTCAATTAATATTTTAGGTGGTTTTGCTACATATGTTAATTTCATCATCAATGTATCAAAATGTGTTCTTGGAATCAAAAGAGGAGCGCTGCTAACTAGAAATGATAGGAGGTGCTCTTTATTGTGAAACTCAACCAATTATTATCAATAAGAAATTCAAATCAAGAAGAAGGACTCCATTGTTTGTTGGAATTGAATGAATTCATGTTATATGAGTTCATGGGCATCGTTTTTATAATAAATATAGTCGTTAATAAAGACAAAAAAGATAATTTCATGGTCATTACATGAAAAATAGTCCATCTAACGATTAGCGAAGCCTAATTAGCTTGAGGTGATAAGAAAGTCTCATTTTTTAGGTATTAAATAACTGCACATTTGTACGAAATGCAAACCAAGATGGATGATTGCTTTTGCTGATGGAAGTAAGTAGATTTAGAGTTTCAATAGTGTTTAGGTTTGACTGATTCAATTAATATTCTAGGTGGTTTTGCCACATATGTTAATTTCATCATCAATGTATCAAAATGTGTTCTTGGAATGAAAAGAGGTGCCCTGCTAACTAGAAATGATAGGAGGTGCTCTTTATTGTGAAACTCAACCAATTATTATCAATAAGAAATTCAAATCAAGAAGAAGGACTCCATTGTTTGTTGGAATTGAATGAATTCATGTTATATGAGGTTCATGGGCATCGTTTTTATAATAAATATAGTCGTTAATAAAGACAAAATATAATTTCATGGTCATTGCATGAAAAATAGTCCATCTAACGATTAGCGGAGCCTAATTAGCTTGAGGTGATAAGAAAGTCTCATTATTTAGGAATTAAATAACTGCACATTTGTACGAAATGCAAACCAAGATGGGTGATTGCTTTTGTTGA
>JBAPLH010000648.1:0-73322 GCA_037897445.1 Ceriops zippeliana
TTTAATTTTGAGGTTATTGCATGAAACATAGTCCTGGTAATAATAAGAGGAGCCTAATTCACATCAGGTGGTCAGAATGTCTCATGATTTAGGAATTAAACTGGTTCACTTATGTAAGAAATGCAAACCATGATGACTGACTCCTTCGGTTGATGGATTTAAATGGATTTAGTGTTTTAATGCTCTTTATTCATTTTGATTCTATTAATATACTAGGTTGTTTAGCCACATGTGTTAATTTCATGATCAATGTGTCAAAAAGTGTGTTTGGGGTCAAAAGAGGAGCCTTGCTAATGACAAATGATGGGAGGGAATATCTAATTTTGAATTCAACAATTAATATCAATAAGAAATGAAATTTATGATCAAGGACTCCATTGTTTATTGATTTGAATGAATTCATGATATAGATGGTCCATAGGCATTTTTTTCATAAAGAATATACTCATTAAGGTTGAGGCAAAATTTAATTTCAAGGTTATTGCTTGAAACATAGTCCTGGTAACAATAAGAGGAGCCTAATTCACATGAGGTGATTAGAATGTCTCATGATTTAGGAATTAAACCAGTTCACTTATGTAAGAAATGCAAACCATGATGACTGACTCCTTTGGTTGATGGATTTAAATAGATTTAGTGTTTTAACGCTCTTTATACTTGTTTGATTCTATTAATAATCTAGTTTGTTTAGCCACATGTGTTAATTTCATGATCAATGTGTCAAAAAGTGTGTTTGCAATCAAAAGAGGAGCCTTGCTAATGACAACTGATGGGAGGCAATATCTAATTTTGAATTCAACAATTAATATCTATAAGAAATGAAATTTAAGATCAAGGACACCATTGTTTGTTAAATTGAATGAATTCATGATATAGATGGTCCATAGGGATTTTTTTCATAAAGAATATACTCATTAAGGTTAAGGCAAAATTTAATTTCAAGGTTATTGCATGAAAAATAGTCCTGGTAATAATAAGAGGAGCCTAATTCACATGAGGTGATTAGAATGTCTCATGATTTAGGAATTAAACCAGTTCCCTTATGTAAGAAATGCAAACCATGATGACTGACACCTTTGGTTGATTGATTTAAATAAATTTAGTCTTTTAATTCTCTTTATACTTGTTTGATTCTATTAATATACTAGGTTGTTTAGCCACATGTGTTAATTTCATGATCAATGTGTCAAAAACTGTGTTTATGGTCAAAGGAGGAGCCTTGCTAATGACAAATGATGGGAGGCAATATCTAATTTTGAATTCAACAATTAATATCAATAAGAAATGAAATTTACGATCAAGGACTCCATTGTTTATTGAATTGAATGAATTCATGATATAGATGGCCCATAGGCATTTTTTTCATAAAGAATATACTCATTAAGGTTAAGGCAAAATTTAATTTCAAGGTTATTGCATGAAAAATAGTCCTGGTAATAATAAGAGGAGCCTAATTCGCATGAGGTGATTAGAATGTCTCATGATTTAGGAATTAAACCAGTTCCCTTATGTAAGAAATGCAAACCATGATGACTGACACCTTTGGCTGATTGATTTAAATAAATTTAGACTTTTAATTCTCTTTATACTTGTTTGATTCTATTAATATACTAGGTTGTTTAGCCACATGTGTTAATTTCATGTTCAATGTGTCAAAAAGTGTGTTTGGGGTCAAAGGAGGAGTCTTGCTAATGACAAATAATGGGAGGCAATATCTAATTTTGAATTCAACAATTAATATCAATAAGAAATGAAATTTAATATCAAGGACTCCATTGTTTATTAAATTGAATGTATTCATGGTATAGATGGTCCATGGGCATTTCTTCATAAATAATATAGTCATTAAGGTTAAGGCAAAATTTAATTTCAAGGTTATTGCATGAAAAATAGTCCTGGTAATTATAAGAGGAGCCTAATTCACATAAGGTGATTAGAATGTCTCATGATTTAGGAATTAAACCAGTTCACATATGTAAGAAATGCAAACCATGATGACTGACTCCTTTGGTTGATTGATTTAAATAAATTTAGTGTCTTAATGCTCTTTATAGTTGTTTAATTCTATTAATATACTAGGTTGTTTAGGCACATGTGTTAATTTCATGATCAATGTGTCAAAAACTGTGTTTGGTGTAAAAACCGGAGCCTGGCCAATGACAAATGATGCGAGGCAATATCTAATTTTGAATTCAACAATTAATATCAATAAGAAATGAAATTTAAGATCTAGGACTCCATTGTGTGTTGAATTGAAAGAATTCATGATATAGATGGTCCATGGGCATTTTTTTCATAAGGACTATACTCATTAACGTTGAGGCAAAATTTAATTTTGAGGTTATTGCATGAAACATAGTCCTGGTAATAATAAGAGGAGCCTAATTCACATGAGGTGGTCAGAATGTCTCATGATTTAGGAATTAAACTGGTTCACTTATGTAAGAAATGCAAACCATGATGACTGACTCCTTCGGTTGATGGATTTAAATGGATTTAGTGTTTTAATGCTCTTTATTCATTTTGATTCTATTAATATACTAGGTTGTTTAGCCACATGTGTTAATTTCATGATCAATGTGTCAAAAAGTGTGTTTGGGGTCAAAAGAGGAGCCTTGCTAATGACAAATGATGGGAGGGAATATCTAATTTTGAATTCAACAATTAATATCAATAAGAAATGAAATTTATGATCAAGGACTCCATTGTTTATTGATTTGAATGAATTCATGATATAGATGGTCCATAGGCATTTTTTTCATAAAGAATATACTCATTAAGGTTGAGGCAAAATTTAATTTCAAGGTTATTGCTTGAAACATAGTCCTGGTAACAATAAGAGGAGCCTAATTCACATGAGGTGATTAGAATGTCTCATGATTTAGGAATTAAACCAGTTCACTTATGTAAGAAATGCAAACCACGATGACTGACTCCTTTGGTCGATGGATTTAAATAGATTTAGTGTTTTAATGCTCTTTATACTTGTTTGATTCTATTAATATACTAGGTTGTTTAGCCACATTTGTTAATTTCATGATCAATGTGTCAAAAAGTGTGTTTGGGGTCAAAAGAGGAGCCTTGCTAATGACTAACGATGGGAGGCAATATCTAATTTTGAATTCAACTATTAATATCAATAAGAAATGAAATTTAAGATCAAGGACTCCATTGTTTGTTAAATTGAATGAATTCATGATATAAATGGGCATTTTTTTCATAATGAATATACTCATTAAGGTTGAGGCAAAATTTAATTTCAAGGTTATTGCAGGAAACGTAGTCCTGGTAACAATAAGGGGAGCCTAATTCACATGAGGTGATTAGAATGTCTCAAGATTTAGGAATTAAACCAGTTCACTTATGTAAGAAATGCAAACCATGATGACTGACTCCTTTGGTTGATGGATTTAAATAGATTTAGTGTTTTAACGCTCTTTATACTTGTTTGATTCTATTAATAATCTAGTTTGTTTAGCCACATGTGTTAATTTCATGATCAATGTGTCAAAAAGTGTGTTTGCAATCAAAAGAGGAGCCTTGCTAATGACAAATGATGGGAGGCAATATCTAATTTTGAATTCAACAATTAATATCTATAAGAAATGAAATTTAAGATCAAGGACACCATTGTTTGTTAAATTGAATGAATTCATGATATAGATGGTCCATATGGATTTTTTTCATAAAGAATATACTCATTAAGGTTAAGGCAAAATTTAATTTCAAGGTTATTGCATGAAAAATAGTCTTGGTAATAATAAGAGGAGCCTAATTCACATGAGGTGATTAGAATGTCTCATGATTTAGGAATTAAACCAGTTCCCTTATGTAAGAAATGCAAACCATGATGACTGACACCTTTGGTTGATTGATTTAAATAAATTTAGTCTTTTAATTCTCTTTATACTTGTTTGATTCTATTAATATACTAGGTTGTTTAGCCACATGTGTTAATTTCATGATCAATGTGTCAAAAACTGTGTTTATGGTCAAAGGAGGAGCCTTGCTAATGACAAATGATGGGAGGCAATATCTAATTTTGAATTCAACAATTAATATCAATAAGAAATGAAATTTACGATCAAGGATCCATTGTTTATTGAATTGAATGAATTCATGATATAGATGGCCCATAGGCATTTTTTTCATAAAGAATATACTCATTAAGGTTAAGGCAAAATTTAATTTCAAGGTTATTGCATGAAAAATAGTCCTGGTAATAATAAGAGGAGCCTAATTCTCATGAGGTGATTAGAATGCCTCGTGATTTAGGAATTAAACCAGTTCCCTTATGTAAGAAATGCAAACCATGATGACTGACACCTTTGGCTGATTGATTTAAATAAATTTAGACTTTTAATTCTCTTTATACTTGTTTGATTCTATTAATATACTAGGTTGTTTAGCCACATGTGTTAATTTCATGATGAATGTGTCAAAAAGTGTGTTTGGGGTCAAAGGAGGAGTCTTGCTAATGACAAATAATGGGAGGCAATATCTAATTTTGAATTCAACAATTAATATCAATAAGAAATGAAATTTAAGATCGAGGACTCCATTGTTTGTTGAATTGAAAGAATTCATGATATAGATGGTCCATGGGCATTTTTTTCATAAGGAATATACTTATTAACGTTGAGGCAAAATTTAATTTTGAGGTTATTGCATGAAACATAGTCCTCGTAATAATAAGAGGAGCCTAATTCACATGAGGTGATTAGAATGTCTCATGATTTAGGAATTAAACCGGTTCAATTATGTAAGAAATGCAAACCATAATGACTGACTCCTTTGGTTGATGGATTTAAATAGATTTAGTGTTTTAATGCTCTCTATACATTTTGATTCCATTAATATACTAGGTTGTTTAGCCACATGTGTTAATTTCATGATCAATGTGTCAAAAAGTGTGTTTGGTGTCAAAAGAGCAGCCTTGCTAATGACAAATGATGGGAGGGAATATCTAATTTTGAATTCAACAATTAATATAAATAAGAAATGAAATTTACGATCGAGGACTCCATTGTTTATTGAATTGAATGAATTCATGATATAGATGGTCCATAGGCATTTTTTTCATAAAGAATATACTCATTAAGGTTGGGGCAAAATTTAATTTCAAGGTTATTGCTTGAAACATAGTCCTGGTAACAATAAGAGGAGCCTAATTCACATGAGGTGATTAGAATGTCTCATGATTTAGGAATTAAACCAGTTCACTTATGTAAGAAATGCAACCCATGATGACTGACACCTTTGGCTGAATTTAAATAAATTTAATGTTTTAATGCTCTTTATACTTGTTTGATTCTATTAATATACTAGGTTGTTTAGCCACATGTTTTAATTTCATGATCAATGTGTCAAAAACTGTGTTTGGTGTAAAAACCGGAGCCTTGCCAATGACAAATGATGCGAGGCAATATCTAATTTTGAATTCAACAATTAATATCAATAAGAAATGAAATTTAAGATCTAGGACTGCATTGTTTGTTGAATTGAAAGAATTCATGATATAGATGGTCCATGGGCATTTTTTTCATAAGGAATTTACTCATTAATGTTGAGGCAAAATTTAATTTTGAGGTAATTGCATGAAACATAGTCCTGGTAATAATAAGAGGAGCCTAATTCACATGAGGTGGTCAGAATGTCTCATGATTTAGGAATTAAACTGGTTCAATTATGTAAGAAATGCAAACCATGATGACTGACTCCTTTGGTTGATGGATTTAAATAGGTTTAGTGTTTTAATGCTCTTTATACATTTTGATTCTATTAATATACTAGGTTGTTTAGCCACATGTGTTAATTTCATGATCAATGTGTCAAAAAGTGTGTTTGGGGTCAAAAGAGGAGCCTTGCTAATGACAAATGATGGGAGGGAATATCTAATTTTGAATTCAACAATTAATATCAATAAGAAATGAAATTTACAATCAAGGACTCCATTGTTTATTGATTTGAATGAATTCATGATATAGATGGTCCATAGGCATTTTTTTCATAAAGAATATACTCATTAAGGTTGAGGCAAAATTTAATTTCAAGGTTATTGCTTGAAACATAGCCCTGGTAACAATAAGAGGAGCCTAATTCACATGAGGTGATTAGAATGTCTCATGATTTAGGAATTAAACAAGTTCACTTATGTAAGAAATGCAAACCATGATGACTGACTCCTTTGGTCGATGGATTTAAATAGATTTAGTGTTTTAATGCTCTTTATACTTGTTTGATTCTATTAATATACTAGGTTGTTTAGCCACATTTGTTAATTTCATGATCAATTTGTCAAAAAGTGTGTTTGGGGTCAAAAGAGGAGCCTTGCTAATGACTAATGATGGGAGGCAATATCTAATTTTGAATTCAACTATTAATATCAATAAGAAATGAAATTTAAGATCAAGGACTCCATTGTTTGTTAAATTGAATGAATTCATGATATAAATGGGCATTTTTTTCATAATGAATATACTCATTATGGTTGAGGCAAAATTTAATTTCAAGGTTATTGCAGGAAACATAGTCCTGGTAACAATAAGGGGAGCCTAATTCACATGAGGTAATTAGAATGTCTCAAGATTTAGGAATTAAACCAGTTCACTTATGTAAGAAATGCAAACCATGATGACTGACTCCTTTGGTTGATGGATTTAAATAGATTTAGTGTTTTAACGCTCTTTATACTTGTTTGATTCTATTAATAATCTAGTTTGTTTAGCCACATGTGTTAATTTCATGATCAATATGTCAAAAAGTGTGTTTGCAATCAAAAGAGGAGCCTTGCTAATGACAAATGATGGGAGGCAATATCTAATTTTGAATTCAACAATTAATATCTATGAGAAATGAAATTTAAGATCAAGGACTCCATTGTTTGTTAAATTGAATGAATTCATGATATAGATGGTCCATGGGCATTTTTTTCATAAAGAATATACTCATTAAGTTTAAGGCAAAATTTAATTTCAAGGTTATTGCATGAAAAATAGTCCTGGTAATAATAAGAGGAGCGTATTTCACATGAGGTGATAAGAATGTCTCATAATTTAGGAATTAAACCAGTTCACATATGTAAGAAATGCAAACCATGATGACTGACTCCTTTGTTTGATTGATTTAAATAAATTTAGTGTTTTATTGCTCTTTATACTTGTTTGATTCTATTAATATACTAGGTTGTTTAGCCACATTTGTTAATTTCATGATCAATGTGTCCAAAAGTGTGTTTGGGGTCAAAAGAGGAGCCTTGCTAATGACTAATGATGGAAGGCAATATCTAATTTTGAGGTTATTGCATGAAACATAGTCCTGGTAATAATAAGAGGAGCCTAATTCACATGAGGTGATTAGAATGTCTCATGATTTAGGAATTAAACAGGTTCACTTATGTAAGAAATGCAAACCACGATGACTGACTCCTTTGGTCGATGGATTTAAATAGTTTAGTGTTTTAATGCTCTTTATACCTGTTTGATTCTATTAATATACTAGGTTGTTTAGCCACATTTGTTAATTTCATGATCAATGTGTCAAAAAGTGTGTTTGGAGTCAAAAGAGGAGCCTTGCTAATGACTAATGATGGGAGACAATATCTAATTTTGAATTCAACTATTAATATCAATAAGAAATGAAATTTAAGATCAAGGTATCCATTGTTTGTTAAATTGAATGAATCCATGATATAAATGGGCATTTTTTTCATAAAGAATATACTCATTAAGGTTGAGGCAAAATTTAATTTCAAGGTTATTGCTTGAAACATAGTCCTGGTAACAATAAGAGGAGCCTAATTCACATGAGGTGATTAGAATGTCTCATGATTTAGGAATTAAACCAGTTCCCTTATGTAAGAAATGCAAACCATGATGACTGACTCCTTTGGTTGATGGATTTAAATAAATTTAGTGTCTTAATGCTCTTTATAGTTGTTTAATTCTATTAATATACTAGGTTGTTTAGGCACATGTGTTAATTTCATGATCAATGTGTCAAAAACTGTGTTTGGTGTAAAAACCGGAGCCTGGCCAATGACAAATGATGCGAGGCAATATCTAATTTTGAATTCAAAATTAATATCAATAAGAAATGAAATTTAAGATCAAGGACTCCATTGTTTATTAAATTGAATGAATCCATGATATAGATGGTCAATGGGCATTTTTTTCATAAATAATATACTCATTAAGGTCAAGGCAAAATTTAATTTCAAGGTTATTGCATGAATCATAGTCCTGGTAATAATAAGAGGAGCATAATTCACATGAGGTGATTAGAATGTCTCATGATTTAGGAATTAAACCAGTTCACATATGTAAGAAATGCAAACCATGATGACTGACTCCTTTTGTTGAATGATTTAAATAGATTTAGTGTTTTAATGCTCTTTATACTTGTTTGATTCTATTAATGTACTAGGTTGTTTAGCCACATGTGTTAATTTCATGATCAATGTGTCAAAAAGTGTGTTTGGGGTCAAAAGAGGAGCCTTGCTAATGACAAATGATGGGAGGCAACATCTAATTTTGAATTCATAAATTAATATCAATAAGAAATGAAATTTAAGATCAAGGACTCTCATTGTTTATTAAATTGAATGAATTCATGATATAGATAGTCCATGGGCATTTCTTTCATAAAGAATATACTCATTAAGGTTGAGGCAAAATTTAATTTCAAGGTTATTGCATTAAACATAGTCCTGGTAACAATAAGAGGAGCCTAATTCACATGAGGTGATTAGAATGTCTCATGATTTAGGAATTAAACCAGTTCACTTATGTAAGAAATGCAAATCATGATGATTGACTCCTTTGGTTGATGGATTTAAATAGATTTAGTGTTTTAATGCTCTTTATACTTGTTTGATTCTATTAATCTTCTAGGTTGTTTAGCCACATGTTTTAATTTCATGATCAATGTGTCAAAAAGTGTGTTTGTGGTCAAAAGAGGAGCCTTGCTAATGACAAATGATGGGAGGCAATATCTAATTTTGAATTCAAAAATTAATATCAATAAGAAATGAAAGTTAAGATCAAGGACTCCATTGTTTATTAAATTGAATGAATCCATGATATAGATGGTCAATGGGCATTTTTTTCATAAATAATATACTCATTAAGGTTGAGGCAAAATTTAATTTCAAGGTTATTGCATGAAAAATAGTCCTGGTAATAATAAGAGGAGCCTAATTCACATGAGGTCTTTAGAATGTCTCATGATTTAGGAATTAAACCAGTTCACATATGTAAGATATGCAAACCATGATGAGTGACTCCTTTGGTTGATGGATTTAAATAGATTTAGTGTTTTAATGCTCTTTATACTTGTTTGATTCTATTAATCTTCTAGGTTGTTTAGCCACATGTTTTAATTTCATGATCAATGTGTCAAAAAGTGTGTTTGTGGTCAAAAGAGGAGCCTTGCTAATGACAAATGATGGGAGGCAATATCTAATTTGAATTCAAAAATTAATATCAATAAGAAATGAAATTTAAGATCAGGACTACATTGTTTATTAAATTGAATGAATTCTTGATATAGAAGGTCAATGGGCATTTTTTTCATAAATAATATACTCATTAAGGTTGAGGAAAAATTTAATTTCAAGGTTATTGCATGAAAAATAGTCCTGGTAATAATAAGAGGAGCCTAATTCACATGAGGTCATTAGAATGTCTCATGATTTAGGAATTAAACCAGTTCACATATGTAAGATATGCAAACCATGATGATTGACTCCTTTGGTTGATGGATTTAAATAGATTTAGTGTTTTAATGGTCTTTATACTTGTTTGATTCTATTAATATACTCGGTTGTTTAGCCACATGTGTTAATTTCATGATAAATGTGTCAAAAAGTGTGTTTGGGGTCAATAGAGGTGCCTTGCTAATGACAAATGATGGGAGGCAATATCTAATTTTGAATTCAACAATTAATATCAATAAGAAATGGAATTTAAGATTAAGGACTCCATTGCTTATTAAATTGAATGAATTCATGATATAGATGGTCCATAGGCTTTTTTTTCACAATGAATATACTTATTAAGGTTGAGGCAAAATTTAATTTCAAGGTTATTGCATGAAAAATAGTCCTGTTAATAATAAGAGGAGCCTAATTCGCATGAGGTGATTAGAATGTCTCATGATTTAGGAATTAAACCAGTTCACATATGTAAGATATGCAAACCATGATGACTGACTCCTTTGGTTGATGGATTTAAATAGATTTAGTGTTTTAATGCTCTTTATACTTGTTTGATTCTTTTAATATACTAGGTTGTTTAGCCACATGTGTTGATTTCATGATCAATGTGTCAAAAAGTGTGTTTGGGGTCAATAGAGGAGCCTTGCTAATGACAAATGATGGGAGGCAATGTCTAATTTTGAATTCAACAATTAATATCAATAAGAAATGAAATTTAAGATCAAGGACTCCATTGTTTATTAAATTGAATGAATTGATGATATAGATGGTCCATGGGCATTTTTTTCATAAAGAATATACTCATTAAGGTTGAGGGAAAATTCAATTTCAAGGTTATTGCATGAAACATAGTCCTGGTAACAATAAGAAGAGCGTAATTCACATGAGGTGATTAGAATGTCTCATGATTTGGGAATTAAACCAGTTCACTTATGTAAGAAATGCAAGCCATGATGACTGACTCCTTTTGTTGATTGATTTAAATCAATTTAGTGTTTTAATGCTCTTTATACTTGTTTGATTCTATTAATAAACTAGGTTGTTTAGCCACATGTGTTAATTTCATGATCAATGTGTCAAAAAGTGTGTTTGGGGTCAATAGAGAAGCCTTGCTAATGACAAATGATGGGAGGCAATATCTATTTTTGAATTCAACAATTAATATCAAAAAGAAATGAAATTTAAGATCAAGGACTCCATTGCTTAGTAAATTGAATGAATTCATGATATAGATGGTCCATAGGCATTTTTTTCATAAATAATATACTCATTAAGGTTAAGGCAAAATTTAATTTGAAGGTTATTGCCTGAAAAATAGTCCTGTTAATAATAAGAGGAGCCTAATTCTCATGAGGTGATTAGAATGTCTCATGATTTAGGAATTAAACAAGTTCACATATGTAAGAAATGCAAACCATGATGACTGACTCCTTTGGTTGATTGATTTAAATAGATTTAGTGTTTTAATGCTCTTTATACTTGTTTGCTTCTATTAATATACTAGGTTATTTAGCCATATGTGTTAATTTCATGATCAATGTGTTAAAAAGTGTGTTTGGGGTCAAAAGAGGAACCTTGCTATTGACAAATGATGGGAGGCAATATCTAATTTTGAATTCAACAATTAATATCAATAAGAAATGAAATTTAAGATCAAGGACTCCATTGTTTATTAAATTGAATGAATTCATGATATAGATGGTCCATGGGCATTTTTTTCATAAAGAATATACTTATTAAGGTTGAGGCAAAATTTAATTTCAAGGTTATTGCATGAAAAATAGTCCTGTTAAGAATAAGAGGAGCCTAATTCGCATGAGGTGATTAGAATGTCTCATGATTTAGGAATTAAGCCAGTTCACATATGTAAGAAATGCAAACCATGATGACTAACTCCTTTGGTTGATTGATTTAAATAGATTTAGTGTTTTAATGCTCTTTATACTTGTTTGATTCTTTTAATATACTAGGTTGTTTAGCCACATCTGTTAATTTCATGATCAATGTGTCAAAAGGTGTGTTTGGGGTCAATAGAGGAGCCTTGCTAATGACAAATGATGGGAGGCAATGTCTAATTTTGAATTCAACAATTAATATCAATAAGAAATGAAATTTAAGATCAAGGACTCCATTGTTTATTAAATTGAATGAATTCATGATATAGATGGTCCATGGGCATTTTTTTCATAAAGAATATACTCATTAAGCTTGAGGCAAAATTCAATTTCAAGGTTATTGGATGAAACATAGTCCTGGTAACAATAAAAGGAGCCAAATTCACATGAGGTGATTAGAATGTCTCATTATTTAGGAATTAAACGAGTTCACTTATGTAAGAAATGGAAACGATCATGACTTACTCCTTTGGTTGATTGATTTAAATAAATTTAGTGTTTTAATGCTCTTTATACCTGTTTGATTTTATTAATATACTGGCTTGTTTAGCCACATGTGTTAATTTCATGATCAATGTGTCAAAATGTGTGTTTGGGGTCAATAGAGGAGCCTTGCTAATGACAAATGATGGGAGGCAATGTCTAATTTTGAATTGAACAATTAATATCAATAAGAAATGAAATTTAAGATCAACGACTCCATTGTTTATTAAATTGAATGAATTCATGATATAGATGGTCCATGGGCCTTTTTTTCATAATGAATATACTCATTAAGGTTGAGGCAAAATTCAATTTCAAGGTTATTGCATGAAACATAATCCTGGTAACAATAAAAGGAGCCTAATTCACATAAGGTGATTAGAATGTCTCATTATTTAGGAATGAAACCAGTTCACTTATGTAAGAAATGCAAGCCATGATGACTGACTCCTTTGGTTGATTGATTTAAATCAATTTAGTGTTTTAATGCTTTTTATACTTTTTTGATTCTATTAATATACTAGGTTGTTTAGCCATATGTGTTAATTTCATGATCAATGTGTCGAAAAGTGTTTTTGGGGTCAATAGAGGAGCCTTGCTAATGACAAATGATGGGAGGCAATGTCTAATTTTGAATTCAACAATTAATATCAATAAGAAATGAAATTTAAGATCAAGGACTCCATTGTTTGGTAAATTGAATGAATTCATGATATAGATGGTCCATGGGCATTTTTTTCATAAAGAATATACTCATTAAGGTTAAGGCCAAATTTACTTTCAAGGTTATTGCATGAAAAATAGTCCTGGTAATAATAAGAGGAGCGTAATTCACATGAGGTGATTAGAATGTCTCATGATTTAGGAATTAAACCAGTTCACATATGTAAGAAATGCAAACCATGATAACTGACTCCTTTGTTTGATTGATTTAAATAAATTTAGTGTTTCAATGCTCTGTATACTTGTTTGATTCTGTTAATATACTAGGTTGTTTAGGCACAAGTGATAATTTCATGATCAATGTGCCAAAAACTGTGTTTGGTTTAAAAACCGGATCCTCGCTAATGACAAATGATGGGAGGCAATATCTAATTTTGAATTCAACAATTAATATCAATAAGAAATGAAATTTAAGATCTAGGACTCCATTGTTTGTTGAATAGAAAGAATTCATCATATAGATGGTCCATGGCACTTTATTTCATAAACAATATACTCAATAAGGTTGAGGCAAAATTTAATTTCAAGGTTATTGCATGAAACATAGTCCTGGTAACAATAAGAGGAGCCTAATTCACATGAGGTGATTAGAATGTCTCATGATTTAGGAATTAAACCAGTTCACTTATGTAAGAAATGCAAACCATGATGACTGACTCCTTTGGTTGATGGATTTAAATAGATTTAGTGTTTTAATGCTCTTTATACTTGTTTGATTCTATTAATATGCTAGGTTGTTTAGCCACATGTGTTAATTTCATGATCAATGTGTCAAAAAGTGTGTTTGGGGTCAATAGAAAAGCCTTGCTAATGGCAAGTGATGGGAGGCAATATCTAATTTTGAATTCAACAATTAATATCAATAAGAAATGAAATTTAAGATCAAGGACTCCATTATTTGTTAAATTGAATGAATTCATGATATAGATGGTCCATGGGCATTTATTTCATAATGAATATAGTCATTAAGGATGAAGCAAAATTTAATTTCAAGGTTATAGCATGACAAATAGCCCTGCTAACAATAAAAGGATCCTAATTCACTTGAGGTGATTAGAATGTCTCATGATTTGGGATTTAGACCAGTTCACATATGTAAGAAATGCAAACCATGATGACTGACTCCTTTGGTTGATTGATCTAAATAGATTTAGTGATTTAATGCTCTTTATAATTGTTTGATTCTATTGATATACTAGGTTGTTTAGCCACATGTGTTAATTTCATGATCAATGTGTCAAAAAGTGTGTTTGGGGTAAATAGGGGCGTCATGCTAATTACAAATGATGGGAGGCAATATCTAATTTTGAATTCAACAATTAATATTTATAAGAAATGAAATTTAATATCGAAGACTCCATTGTTTATGAAATTGAATGAATTCATGATGTAGATGGTCGATGAGCATTTTTTTCATAAAGAATATACTCATTAACGTTGAGGCAAAATTTAATTTCAAGGTTATTGCATGAAACATTGTCCTGGTAACAATAAGAGGAGCCTAATTCACATGAGGTGATTAGAATGTCTCATGATTTAGGAATTAAACCAGTTCACTTATGTAAGAAATGCAAACCATGATGACTGACTCTTTTGGTTGATGGATTTAAATAGATTTAGTGTTTTAATGCACTTTATACTTGTTTGATTCTATTAATATACTAGGTTGTTTAGCCACATGTGTTAATTTCATGATCAATGTGTCAAAAAGTATGTTTGGGGGCAAAAGAGGAGCCTTGCTAATCACAAATGATGGGAGGCAATATCTAATTTTGAATTCAACAATTAATATCAATAAGAAATGAAATATACGATCAAGGACTCCATTGTTTATTATATTGAATGAATTCATGATATAGATGGTCCATAGGCATTTTTTTCATAAAGAATATACTCATTAAGGTTGAGGCAAAATTTAATTTGAAGGTTATTGCATGACAAATATTCCTGCTAACAATAGGAGGATCCTAATTCACTTGAGGTGATTAGAATGTCTCATGGTTTTGGAATTAAACAAGTTCAATTATGTAAGAAATGCAAACCATGATGTCTGACTCCTTTGGTTGATAGATTTAAATAGATTTAGTGTTTTAATGCTCTTTATACTTGTTTGATTCTATTAATATACTAGGTTGTTTAGCCACAAGTGTTAATTTCATGATCAATGTGTCAAAAAGTGTGTTTGGGGTCAATAGAGGAGCCTTGCTAATGACAAATGATGGGAGGCAATATCTAATTTTGAATTCAACAATTAATATCAATAAGAAAGAAAATTTAAGATCAAGGACTCCATTGTTTGTTAAATTGAATGAATTCATGATATAGACGGTCCATGAGCATTTATTCATAATGAATATAGTCATTAAGGATGAAGCAAAATTTAATTTCAAGGTTATTGCATGACAAATAGTCCTGCTAACAATAGGAGGATCCTAATTCACTTGAGGTGAATAGAATGTCTCATGATTTGGGATTTAAACCAGTTCACATATGTAAGAAATGCAAACCATGATGACTGACTCCTTTGGTTGATTGATCTAAATAGATTTAGTGTTTTAATGCTCTTTATAATTGTTTGATTCTGTTAATATACTAGGTTGTTTAGCCACATGTGTTAATTTCATGATCATTGTGTCAAAAACTGTGTTTGGTGTAAAATCCCGAGCCTTGCCAATGACAAATGATGGGAGGCAATATCCAATTTTGAATTCAACAATTAATATCAATAAGAAATGAAATATAAAATCTAGGACTCCATTGTTTGTTGAATTGAAAGAATTCATGATATAGATGGTCCATGGGCATTTATTTCATAATGAATATAGTCATTAAGGATGAAGGAAAATTTAATTTCAAGGTTATTGCATGACAAATAATCCTGCTAACAATAGGAGGATCATAATTCACTTGAGGTGATTAGAATGTCTCATGATTTGGGATTTAAACATATGTAAGAAATGCAAACCATGATGACTGACTCCTTTGGTTGATTGATCTAAATAGATTTAGTGTTTTAATGCTCTTTATAATTTTTTGATTCTATTAATATACTAGGTTGTGTAGCCACATGTGTTAATTTCATGATCATTGTGTCAAAAACTGTGTTTGGTGTAAAAACCCGAGCCTTGCCAATGACAAATGATGGGAGGCAATATCTAATTTTGAATTCAACAATTAATATCAATAAGAAATGAAATATAAAATCTAGGACTCCATTGTTTGTTGAATTGAAAGAATTCATGATATAGATGGTCCATGCGCATTTATTTCATAATGAATATAGTCATTAAGGATGAAGCAAAATTTAATTTCAAGGTTGTTGCATGACAAATAGTCCTGCTAACAATAGGAGGATCATAATTCACTTGAGGTGATTAGAATGTCTCATGATTTGGGATGTAAACTAGTTCACATATGTAAGAAATGCAAACCATGATGACCGACTCCTTTGGTTCATTTATCTAAATAGATTTAGTGTTTTAATGCTCTTTATAATTGTTTGATTCTATTAATAATCTAGTTTGTTTAGCCACATGTGTTAATTTCATGGTCAATGTGTCAAAAAGTGTGTTTGCAATCAAAAGAGGAGCCTTGCTAATGACAAATGATGGGAGGCAATATCTAATTTTGAATTCAACAATTAATATCAATAAGAAATGTAATATAAGATCTAGGACTCCATTGTTTATTATATTGAATGAATTCATGATATAGATGGTCCATGAGCATTTTTTTCACAAAGAATATACTTATTAAGGTTGAGGCAAAATTTAATTTCAAGGTTATTGCATGAAACATAGTCCTGGTAACAATAAGAGGAGCCTAATTCACATGAGGTGATTAGAATGTCTCATGATTTAGGAATTAAACCAGTTCACTTATGTAAGAAATGCAAACCATGATGACTGAATCCTTTGGTTGATGGATTTAAATAGATTTAGTGTTTTAATGCTCTTTATACTTGTTTGATTCTATTAATATACTAGGTTGTTTAGCCACATGTGTTAGTTTCATGATCAATGTGTCAAAAAGTGTGTTTGGGGTCAATAGGGGCGCCATGCTAATGACAAATGATGGGAGGCAATATCTAATTTTGAATTCAACAATTAATATCTATAAGAAATGAAATTTAATATCAAAGACTCCATTGTTTATTAAATTGAATGAATTCATGATATAGATGGTCGATGAGCATTTTTTTCATAAAGAATATACTCATTAACGTTGAGGCAAAATTTAATTTCAAGGTTATTGCATGAAACATTGTCCTGGTAACAATAAGAGAAGCCTAATTCACATGAGGTGATTAGAATGTCTCATAATTTAGGAATTAAACCAGTTCACTTATGTAAGAAATGCAAACCATGATGACTGACTCCTTTGGTTGATGGATTTAAATAGATTTAGTGCTTTAATGCTCTTTATACTTGTTTGATTCTATTAATAATCTAGTTTGTTTAGCCACATGTGTTAATTTCATGATCAATGTGTCAAAAAGTGTGTTTGGGGTCAATAGAGGAGCCTTGCTAATGACAAGTGATGGGAGGCAATATCTAATTTTGAATTCAACAATTAATATCAATAAGAAATGAAATTTAAGATCAAGGACTCCATTATTTGTTAAATTGAATGAATTCATGATATAGATCGTCCATGGGCATTTATTTCATAATGAATATAGTCATTAAGGATGAAGCAAAATTTAATTTCAAGGTTATTGCATGACAAATAGTCCTGCTAACAATAAAAGGATCCTAATTCACTTAAGGTGATTAGAATGTCTCATGATTTGGGATTTAAACCAGTTCACATATGTAAGAAATGCAAACCATGATGACTGACTCCTTTGATTGATTGATCTAAATAGATTTAGTGTTTTAATGCTCTTTATAATTGTTTGATTCTATTAATATACTAGGTTGTTTAGCCACATGAGTTAATTTCATCATCATTGTGACAAAAAGTGTGTTTGGGGTCACTAGGGGCGCCATGCTAATGTCAAATGATGGGAGGCAATATCTAATTTTGAATTCAACAATTAATATCTATAAGAAATGAAATTTAATATCAAAGACTCCATTGTTTATTAAATTGAATGAATTCATGATATAGATGGTCGATGAGCATTTTTTTCATAAAGAATATACTCATTAACGTTGAGGCAAAATTTAATTTCAAGGTTATTGCATGAAACATTGTCCTGGTAACAATAAGAGGAGCCTAATTCACATGAGGTGATTAGAATGTCTCATGATTTAGGAATTAAACCAGTTCACTTATGTAAGAAATGCAAACCATGATGACTGACACCTTTGGTTGATTGATTTAAATGGATTTAGTGTTTTAATACTCTTTATAATTGTTTGATTCTATTAATATACTAGGTTGTTTAGCCACATGTGTTAATTTCATCATCATTGTGTCAAAAACTGTGTTTGGTGTAAAAACCCAAGCCTTGCTAATGACAAATGATGGGAGGCAATATCTAATTTTGAATTCAACAATTAATATCAATAAGAAATGAAATATAAGATCAAGGACTCCATTGTTTGTTGAATTGAAAGAATTCATGATATAGATGGTCCATGTGCATTTTTTTCATGAACAATATACTTATTATGGTTGTGGCAAATTTTAATTTCAAGGTTATTGCATTAAACATAGTCCTGGTAACAATAAGAGGAGCCTAATTCACATGAGGGGATTAGAATGTCTCATTATTTAGGAATTAAACCAGTTCACTTATGTAAGAAATGCAAACCATGATGACTGACTCCTTTGGTCGATGGATTTAAATATATTTAGCGTTTTAATGCTCTTTATACTTGTTTGATTCTATTAATATACTAGGTAGTTTAGCCACATGTGTTAATTTCAACATCAATGTGTCAAAAACTGTGTTTGGTGTAAAAACTACCGGAGCCTTACTAATGACAAATGATGGGAGGCAATATCTAATTTTGAATTCAATAATTAATATCAATAAGAAATGAAATTTAAGATCTAGGAATCAATTATTTGTTGAATTGAAAGAATTCATGATATAGATGGTCCATGCGCATTTTTTTCATGAACAATATACTTATTAAGGTTGAGCCAAATTTTAATTTCAAGGTTATTGCATTAAACATAGTCCTGGTAACAATAAGAGGAGCCTAATTCACATGAGGTGATTAGAATGTCTCATGATTTAGGAATTAAACCAGTTCACTTATGTAAGAAATGCAAACCATGATGACTGACTCCATTGGTTGATGGATTTAAATAGATTTAGTGTTTTAATGCTCTTTATAATTGTTTGATTCTATTAATATACTAGGTTGTTTAGCCACATGTGTTAATTTCATCATCATTGTGTCAAAAACTGTGTTTGGTGTAACATCCCAAGCCTTGCTAATGACAAATGATGGGAGGCAATATCTAATTTTGAATTCAACAATTAATATCAATAAGAAATGAAATATTTGATCAAGGACTCCATTGTTTGTTGAATTGAAAGAATTCATGATATAGATGGTCCATGCGCATTTTTTTTCAAGAACAATATACTTATTAAGGTTGAGGCAAAATTTTAATTTCAAGGTTATTGCATTAAACATAGTCCTGGTAACAATAAGAGGGAGCCTAATTCACATGAGGTGATTAGAATGTCTCATGATTTAGGAATTAAACCAGTTCACTTATGTAAGAAATGAAAACCATGATGACTGACTCCTTTGGTCGATGGATTTAAATAGATTTAGTGTTTTAATGCTCTTTATACTTGTTTGATTCTATTAATATACTAGGTTGTTTAGCCACATGTGTTAATTTCATGATCAATGTGTCAAAAAGTGTGTTTGGGGTAAAATAGGGGCGCCTTGCTAATGACAAATGATGGGAGGCAATATCTAATTTTGAATTCAACAATTAATATCAATAAGAAATGAAATTTAAGATCAAGGACTCCATTGTTTGTTGAATTGAAAGAATTCATGATATAGATGGTCCATGGGCATTTTATTTCATAAAGAATATATACTCATTAAGGTTGAGGCAAAATTTTAATTTCAAGGTTATTGCATGAAACATAGTCCTGGTAACAATAAGAGGAGCCTAATTCACATGAGGTGATTAGATGTCTCATGATTTAGGAATTAAACCAGTTCACTTATGTAAGAAATGCAAACCATGATGACTGACTCCTTTGGTTGATGATTTAAATAGATTTAGTGTTTTAATGCTCTTTATACTTGTTTGATTCTATTAATATACTAGGTTGTTTAGCCACATGTGTTAATTTCAATCATCAATGTGTCAAAAACTGTGTTTGGGGTCAATAGGGGAGCCTGCTAATGACAAATGATGGGAGGCAATATCTAATTTTGAATTCAACAATTAATATCAATAAGAAATGAAATTTAACATCAAGGACTCCATTGTTTATTAAATTGACTGAATTCATGATATAGATGGTCCATGAGCATTTTTTTTCATAAAGAATATACTCATTAAGGTTGAGGCAAAATTTAATTTCAAGGTTATTGCATGAAACATAGTCCTGGTAACAATAAGAGGAGCCTAATTCACATGAGGTGATTAGAATGTCTCATGATTTAGGAATTAAACCAGTTCACTTATGTAAGAAATGAAAACCATGATGACTGACTCCTTTGGTGGATGGATTTAAATAGATTTAGTGTTTTAATGCTCTTTATACTTGTTTGATTCTATTAATATAATAGGTTGTTTAGCCACATGTGTTAATTTCATGATCAATGTGTCAAAAAGTGTGTTTGGGGGTCAATAGAGGAGCCTTGCTAATGACAAATGATGGGAGGCAATATCTAATTTTGAATTCAACAATTAATATCAATAAGAAATGAAATTTAAGATCTAGGACTCCATTGTTTGTTGAATTGAAAGAATTTCATGATATAGATGGTCCATGGGCATTTTTTTTCATAATGAATATACTCATTAAGGTTGAGGCAAAATTTAATTTCAAGGTTATTGCATGAAAGATAGTCCTGGTAACAATAAGAGGAGCCTAATTCACATGAGGTGATTAGAATGTCTCATGATTTAGGATTTAAACCAGTTCACTTTATGTAAGAAATGCAAACCATGATGATGACTGACTCCTTTGGTTGATGGATTTAAATAGATTTAGTGTTTTAATGCTCTTTATACTTGTTTGATTCTATTAATATACTAGGTTGTTTAGCCACATGTGTTAATTTCATGATCAATGTGTCAAAAAGTGTGTTTGGCGTCAATAGAGGAGCCTTGCTAATGACAAATGATGGGAGGCAATATCTAATTTTGAATTCAAACAATTAATATCAATAAAAAATGAAATTTAAGATCAAGGACTCCATTGTTTGTTAAATTAAATGAATTCATGATATAGATGGTCCATGGGCATTTTTTTCATAATGAATATATCATTAAGGTGAAGGCAAAATTTAATTTCAAGGTTATTGCATGACAAATAGTCCTGGTAACAATAAGAAGGAGCCTAATTCACATGAGGTGATTAGAATGTCTCATGATTTGGGATTTAAACCAGTTCACTTATGTAAGAAATGCAAACCATGATGACTGACTCCTTTGGTTGATTGATTTTAAATAGATTTAGTGTTTTAATGCTCTTTATACTTGTTTGATTCTATTAATATACTAGGTTGTTTAGCCACATGTGTTAATTTCATGATCAATGTGTCAAAAAAAGTGTGTTTGGGGTAAAAATAGGGGAGCCATGCTAATGACAAATGATGGGAGGCAATATCTAATTTTGAATTCAACAATTAATATCAATAAGAAATGAAATTTAAGATCAAGGACTCCATTGTTTTTATTAAATTGAATGAATTCATGATATAGATGGTCCATGGGCATTTTTTTCATAAAGAATATACTCATTAAGGTTGAGGCAAAATTTAATTTCAAGGTTATTGCATGAAACATAGTCCTGGTAACAATAAGAGGAGCCTAATTCACATGAGGTGATTAGAATGTCTCATGATTTAGGAATTAAACCAGTTCACTTATGTAAGAAATGCAAACCATGATGACTGACTCCCTTTGGTTGATGGATTTAAATAGATTTAGCGTTTTTTATGCTCTTTATACTTGTTTTGATTCTATTAATATACTAGGTTGTTTAGCCACATGTGTTAATTTCAAGATCAATGTGTCAAAAACTGTGTTTGGTGTAAAAACCGGAGCCTTACTAATGACAAATGATGGGAGGCAATATCTAATTTTGAATTCAATAATTAATATCAATAAGAAATGAAATTTAAGATCTAGGAATCCATTGTTTGTTGAATTGAAAGAATTCATGATATAGATGGTCCATGCGCATTTTTTTCATGAACAATATACTTATTAAGGTTGAGGCAAAATTTAATTTCAAGGTTATTGCTTGAAACATAGTCCTGGTAACAATAAGAGGATCCTAATTCACATGAGGTGATTAGAATGTCTCATGATTTTGGAATTAAACCAGTTCACTTATGTAAGAAATGAAAACCATGATGACTGACTCCTTTGGTCGATGGATTTAAATATATTTAGCGTTTTAATGCTCTTTATACTTGTTTGATTCTATTAATATACTAGGTAGTTTAGCCACATGTGTTAATTTCAACATCAATGTGTCAAAAACTGTGTTTGGTGTAAAAACCAGAGCCTTACTAATGACAAATGATGGGAGGCAATATCTAATTTTGAATTCAATAATTAATATCAATAAGAAATGAAATTTAAGATCTAGGAATCAATTATTTGTTGAATTGAAAGAATTCATGATATAGATGGTCCATGCGCATTTTTTTCATGAACAATATACTTATTAAGGTTGAGCCAAATTTTAATTTCAAGGTTATTGCATTAAACATAGTCCTGGTAACAATAAGAGGAGCCTAATTCACATGAGGTGATTAGAATGTCTCATGATTTAGGAATTAAACCAGTTCACTTATGTAAGAAATGCAAACCATGATGACTGACTCCATTGGTTGATGGATTTAAATAGATTTAGTGTTTTAATGCTCTTTATAATTGTTTGATTCTATTAATATACTAGGTTGTTTAG
The DNA here is from genome assembly GCA_037897445.1 of Ceriops zippeliana. Lineage (NCBI taxonomy): Eukaryota > Viridiplantae > Streptophyta > Magnoliopsida > Malpighiales > Rhizophoraceae > Ceriops > Ceriops zippeliana. The sequence goes on from JBAPLH010000648.1 coordinate 22,898, forward strand.
CCACATGTGTTAATTTCATCATCATTGTGTCAAAAACTGTGTTTGGTGTAAACATCCCAAGCCTTGCTAATGACAAATGATGGGAGGCAATATCTAATTTTGAATTCAACAATTAATATCAATAAGAAATGAAATATTTGATCAAGGACTCCATTGTTTGTTGAATTGAAAGAATTCATGATATAGATGGTCCATGCGCATTTTTTTCAAGAACAATATACTTATTAAGGTTGAGGCAAATTTTAATTTCAAGGTTATTGCATTAAACATAGTCCTGGTAACAATAAGAGGAGCCTAATTCACATGAGGGGATTAGAATGTCTCATTATTTAGGAATTAAACCAGTTCACTTATGTAAGAAATGCAAACCATGATGACTGACTCCTTTGGTCGATGGATTTAAATAGATTTAGTGTTTTAATGCTCTTTATACTTGTTTGATTCTATTAATATACTAGGTTGTTTAGCAACATTTGTTAATTTCATTATCAATGTGTCAAAAAGTGTGTTTGGGGTCAATAGGGGCGCCATGCTAATGACAAATGATGGGAGGCAATATCTAATTTGGAATTCAACAATTAATATCAATAAGAAATGAAATTTAAGATCTAGGACTCCATTGTTTGTTGAATAGAAAGAATTCATGATATAGATGGTCCATGGGCACTTTATTTCATAAAGAATATACTCAATAAGGTTGAGGCAAAATTTAATTTCAAGGTAATTGCATGAAACATAGTCCTGGTAACAATAAGAGGAGCCTAATTCACATGAGGTGATTAGAATGTCTTATGATTTAGGAATTAAACCAGTTCACTTATGTAAGAAATGCAAACCATGATGACTGACTCCTTTGGTTGATGAATTTAAATAGATTTAGTATTTTAATGCTCTTTATACTTGTTTGATTCTATTAATATAATAGGTAGTTTAGCCACATGTGTTAATTTCAACATCAATGTGTCAAAAACTGTGTTTGGTGTAAAAACCGGAGCCTTACTAATGACAAATGATGGGAGGCAATATCTAATTTTGAATTCAATAATTAATATCAATAAGAAATGAAATTTAAGATCTAGGAATCCATTGTTTGTTGAATTGAAAGAATTCATGATATAGATGGTCCATGCGCATTTTTTTCATGAACAATATACTTATTAAGGTTGAGGCAAAATTTAATTTCAAGGTTATTGCTTGAAACATAGTCCTGGTAACAATAAGAGGATCCTAATTCACATGAGGTGATTAGAATGTCTCATGATTTTGGAATTAAACCAGTTCACTTATGTAAGAAATGAAAACCATGATGACTGACTCCTTTGGTTGATGGATTTAAATATATTTAGTGTTTTTAATGCTCTTTATACTTGTTTGATTCTATTAATATACTAGGTAGTTTAGCCACATGTGTTAATTTCAACATCAATGTGTCAAAAACTGTGTTTGGTGTAAAAACCGGAGCCTTACTAATGACAAATGATGGGAGGCAATATCTAATTTTGAATTCAACATGTGTTAATTTCATCACTTGTGTCACTGGCGTTTGGTCTTGTAACATCCCATTAATATCATCAATAAGAAATGAAATTTAAGATCTAGGAATCCATTGTTTGTTGAATTGAAAGAATTCATGATATAGATGGTCCATGCGCATTTTTTTCATGAACAATATACTTATTAAGGTTGAGGCAAATTTTAATTTCAAGGTTATTGCATTAAACATAGTCCTGGTAACAATAAGAGGAGCCTAATTCACATGAGGTGATTAGAATGTCTCATGATTTAGGAATTAAACCAGTTCACTTATGTAAGAAATGCAAACCATGATGACTGACTCCTTTGGTCGATGGATTTAAATAGATTTAGTGTTTTAATGCTCTTTATACTTGTTTGATTCTATTAATATACTAGGTTGTTTAGCAACATTTGTTAATTTCATTATCAATGTGTCAAAAAGTGTGTTTGGGGTCAATAGGGGCGCCCTATGCTAATGACAAATGATGGGAGGCAATATCTAATTTGGAATTCAACAATTAATATCAATAAGAAATGAAATTTAAGATCTAGGACTCCATTGTTTGTTGAATAGAAAGAATTCATGATATAGATGGTCCATGGGCACTTTATTTCATAAAGAATATACTCAATAAGGTTGAGGCAAAATTTAATTTCAAGGTAATTGCATGAAACATAGTCCTGGTAACAATAAGAGGAGCCTAATTCACATGAGGTGATTAGAATGTCTTATGATTTAGGAATTAAACCAGTTCACTTATGTAAGAAATGCAAACCATGATGACTGACTGACTCCTTTGGTTGATGAATTTAAATAGATTTAGTATTTTAATGCTCTTTATACTTGTTTGATTCTATTAATATAATAGGTAGTTTAGCCACATGTGTGTTAATTTCAACATCAATGTGTCAAAAAAAGTGTGTTTGGTGTAAAAACCGGAGCCTTACTAATGACAAATGATGGGAGGCAATATCTAATTTTGAATTCAATAATTAATATCAATAAGAAATGAAATTTAAGATCTAGGAATCCATTGTTTGTTGAATTGAAAGAATTCATGATATAGATGGTCCATGCGCATTTTTTTCATAAACAATATACTTATTAAGGTTGAGAGCCAAATTTTAATTTCAAGGTTATTGCATTAAACATAGTCCTGGTAACAATAAGAGGAGCCTAATTCACATGAGGTGATTAGAATGTCCCATGATTTAGGAATTAAACCAGTTCACTTATGTAAGAAATGCAAACCATGATGACTGACTCCATTGGTTGATGGATTTAAATAGATTTAGTGTTTTAATGCTCTTTATAATTGTTTGATTCTATTAATATACTAGGTTGTTTAGCCACATGTGTTAATTTCATCATCATTGTGTCAAAAACTGTGTTTGGTGTAAAATCCCAAGCCTTGCTAATGACAAATGATGGGAGGCAATATCTAATTTTGAATTCAACAATTAATATCAATAAGAAATGAAATATTAGATCAAGGACTCCATTGTTTGTTGAATTGAAAGAAGTCATGATATAGATGGTCCATGCGCATTTTTTTCATGAACAATATACTTATTAAGGTTGAGGCAAATTTTAATTTCAAGGTTATTGCATTAAACATAGTCCTGGTAACAATAAGAGGAGCCTAATTCACATGAGGTGATTAGAATGTCTCATTATTTAGGAATGAAACCAGTTCACTTATGTAAGAAATGCAAACCATGATGACTGACTCCTTTGGTCGATGGATTTAAATAGATTTAGTGTTTTAATGCTCTTTATACTTGTTTGATTCTATTAATATAATAGGTTGTTTAGCCACATGTGTTAATTTCATGATCAATGTGTCAAAAAGTGTGTTTGGGGTCAATAGACGAGCCTTGCTAATGACAAGTGATGGGAGGCAATATCTAATTTTGAATTCAACAATTAATATCAATAAGAAATGAAATTTAAGATCTAGGACTCCATTGTTTGTTAAATTGAATGAATTCAAGATATAGTTGGTCCATGGGCATTTATTTCATAATGAATATAGCCATTAAGGATTAAGCAAAATTTAATTTCAACGTTATACAAATAGTCCTGCTAACAATAGAAGGATCCTAATTCACTTGAGGTGATTAGAATGTCTCATGATTTCGGATTTAAACCAGTTCACATATGTAAGAAATGCAAACCATGATGACTGACTCCTTTGGTCGATGGATTTAAATAGATTTAGTGTTTTAATGCTCTTTATACTTGTTTGATTCTATTAATATACTAGGTTGTTTAGCCACATGTGTTAATTTCATTATCAATGTGTCAAAAACTGTGTTTGGGGTCAATAGGGGTGCCATGCTAAAGACAAATGATGGGAGGCAATATCTAATTTTGAATTCAACAATTAATATCAATAAGAAATCAAATATAAGATCTAGGACTCCATTGTTTGTTGAATTGAAAGAATTCATGATATAGATGGTCCATGGGCATTTTTTTCACAAAGAATATACTTATTAAGGTTGAGGCAAAATTTAATTTCAAGGTTATTGCATGAAACATAGTCCTGGTAACAATAAGAGAAGCCTAATTCACATGAGGTGGTTAGAATGTCTCATGATTTAGGAATTAAACCAGTTCACTTATGTAAGAAATGCAAACCATGATGACTGACTCCTTTGGTTGATGGATTTAAATAGATTTAGTGTTTTAATGCTCTTTATACTTTATTGATTCTATTAATATAATAGGTTGTTTAGCCACATGTGTTAATTTCATGATCAATGTGTCAAAAACTGTGTTTGGAGTAAAAACCGGAGCATTGCTAATGACAAATGATGGGAGGCAATATCTAATTTTGAATTCAACAATTAATATCAATAAGAAATGAAATTTAAGATCTAGGACTCCATTGTTTGTTGAATTGAAAGAATTCATTATATAGATGGTCCATGGGCGTTTTTTTCTCAAAGAATATATTCATTAAGGTTGAGGCAAAATTTAATTTCAAGCTTATTGCATGAAAGATAGTCCTGGTAACAATAAGAGGAGACTAATTCACATGAGGTGATTAGAATGTCTCATGATTTAGGAATTAAACCAGTTCAATTATGTAAGAAATGCAAACCATGATGACTGACTCCTTCGGTTGATGGATTTAAATAGATTTAGTGTTTTAATGCTCTTTATACTTGTTTGATTCTATTAATATACTAGGTTGTTTGGCCACATGTGTTAATTTCATGATGAATGTGTCAAAAAGTGTGTTTGGCGTCAATAGAGGAGCCTTGCTAATGACAAATGATGGGAGGCAATATCTAATTTTGAATTCAACTATTAATATCAATAAAAAATGAAATTTAAGATCAAGGACTCCATTGTTTGTTAAATTAAATGAATTCATGATATAGATGGTCCATGGGCATTTTTTTTCATAATGAAATATACTCATTAAGGATGAAGCAAAATTTAATTTCAAGGTTTATTGCATGAAAAATAGTCCTGCTAACAATAGAAGGATCCTAATTCACATGAGGTGATTAGAATGTCTCATGATTTTGGAATTTAAACCAGTTCACTTATGTAAGAAATGCAAACCATGATGACTGACTCCTTTGGTTAATGGATTTAAATAGATTTAGTGTTTTAATGCTCTTTATACTTGTTTGATTCTATTAATATACTAGGTTGTTTAGCCACATGTGTTAATTTCAACATCAATATGTCAAAAACTGTGTTTGGTGAAAAACCGGAGCCTTGCTAATGACAAATAATGGGAGGCAATATCTAATTTTGAATTCAATAATTAATATCAATAAGAAATGAAATTTAAGATCTAGGAATCCATTGTTTGTTGAATTGAAAGAATTCATGATATAGATGGTCCATGCGCATTTTTTTCATGAACAATATACTTATTAAGGTTGAGGCAAATTTTAATTTCAAGGTTATTGCATTAAACATAGTCCTGGTAACAATAAGAGGAGCCTAATTCACATGAGGTGATTAGAATGTCTCATGATTTAGGAATTAAACCAGTTCACTTATGTAAGAAATGCAAACCATGATGACTGACTCCTTTGGTTGATGGATTTAAATAGATTTAGTGTTTTAATGCTCTTTATAATTGTTTGATTCTATTAATATACTAGGTTGTTTAGCCACATGTGTTAATTTCATCATCATTGTGTCAAAAACTGTGTTGGGTGTAAAAACGCAAGCCTTGCTAATGACAAAGGATGGGAGGCAATATCTAATTTTGAATTCAACAATTAATATCAATAAGAAATGAAATATAAGATCAAGGACTCCATTGTTTTTTGAATTGAATGAATTCATGATATAGATGGTCCATGCGCATTTTTTTCATGAACAATATACTTATTAAGGTTGAGGCAAATTTTAATTTCAAGGTTATTGCATTAAACATAGTCCTGGTAACAATAAGAGGAGCCTAATTCACATGAGGTGATTACAATGTCTCATTATTTAGGAATTAAACCAGTTCACTTATGTAAGAAATGCAAACCATAATGACTGACTCCTTTGGTCGATGGATTTAAATAGATTTAGTGTTTTAATGCTCTTTATACTTGTTTAATTCTAATAATATACTAGGTTGTTTAGCCACATGTGTTAATTTCATGATCAATATGTCAAAAAGTGTGTGTTTGGGGTCAATATAGGGGCGCCATGCTAATGACAAATGATGGGAGGCAATATCTAATTTTGAATTCAACAATTAATATCAATAAGAAAAGAAATTTAAGATCTAGGACTCCATTGTTTGTTGAATAGAAAGAATTCATGATATAGATGGTCCATGGGCACTTCATTTCATAAAGAATATACTCAATAAGGTTGAGGCAAAATTTAATTTCAAGGAAATCGCATGAAACATAGTCCTGGTAACAATAAGAGGAGCCTAATTCACATGAGGTGATTAGAATGTCTTATGATTTAGGAATTAAACCAGTTCACTTATGTAAGAAATGCAAACCATGATGACTGACTCCTTTTTTTGATTGATCTAAATGGATTTAGTGTTTTAATGCTCTTTATAATTGTTTGATTCTATTAATATACTAGGTTGTTTAGCCACATGTGTTAATTTCATCATCATTGTGTCAAAAACTATGTTTGGTGTAAAAACCCAAGCCTTGCTAATGACAAATGATGGGAGGCAATATCTAATTTTGAATTCAACAATTAATATCAATAAGAAATGAAATATAAGATCAAGGACTCCATTGTTTGTTGAATTGAAAGAATTCATGATATAGATGGTCCATGCGCATTTTTTTCATGAACAATATACTTATTAAGGTTGAGGCAAATTTTAATTTCAAGGTTATTGCATTAAACATAGTCCTGATAACAATAAGAGGAGCCTAATTCACATGAGGTGATTAGAATGTCTCATTATTTAGGAATTAAACTAGTTCACTTATGTAAGAAATGCAAACCATGATAACTGACTCCTTTGGTTGATGGATTTAAATAGATTTAGTGTTTTAATGCTCTTTATACTTGTTTGATTCTATTAATATACTAGGTTGTTTAGCCACATGTGTTAATTTCATGATCAATGTGTCAAAAAGTGTGTTTGGGGTCAATAGAGGAGCCTTGCTAATGACAAGTGATGGGAGGCAATATCTAATTTTGAATTCAACAATTAATATCAATAAGAAATGAAATTTAAGATCATGGACTCCATTGTTCGTTAAATTGAATGAATTCAAGATATAGTTGGTCCATGGGCATTTATTTCATAATGAATATAGTCATTAAGGATGAACCAAAATTTAATTTCAAGGTTATTGCATGACAAATAGTCCTGCTAACAATAGAAGGATCCTAATTCACTTGAGGTGATTAGAATGTCTCATGATTTCGGATTTAAACCAGTTCACCTATGTAAGAAATGCAAACCATGATGACTGACTCCTTTGGTCGATGGATTTAAATAGATTTAGTGTTTTAATGCTCTTTATACTTGTTTGATTCTATTAATATACTAGGTTGTTTAGCCACATGTGTTAATTTCATGATCAATGTGTCAAAAAGTGTGTTTGGGGTCAATAGAGGAGCCTTGCTAATGACAAGTGATGGGAGGCAATATCTAATTTTGAATTCAACAATTAATATCAATAAGAAATGAAATTTAAGATCATGGACTCCATTGTTCGTTAAATTGAATGAATTCAAGATATAGTTGGTCCATGGGCATTTATTTCATAATGAATATAGTCATTAAGGATGAAGCAAAATTTAATTTCAAGGTTATTGCAAGACAAATAGTCCTGCTAACAATAAAAGGATCCTAATTCACTTAAGGTGATTAGAATGTCTCATGATTTGGGATTTAAACCAGTTCACATATGTAGGAAATGCAAACCATGATGACTCACTCCTTTGGTTGATGGATCTAAGTAGATTTAGTGTTTTAATGCTCTTTATAATTGTTTGATTCTATTAATATACTAGGTTGTTTAGCCACATGTGTTAATTTCATCATCATTGTCTCAAAAACTGTGTTTGGTGTAAAAACCCGAGCCTTGCTAATGACAAATGATGGGAGGCAATATCTAATTTTGAATTCAACAATTAATATCAATAAGAAATCAAATATAAGATCTAGGACTCCATTGTTTGTTGAATTGAAAGAATTCATGATATAGATGGTCCATGGGCATTTTTTTCTCAAAGAATATAGTCATTAAGGTTGAGGCAAAATTTAATTTCAAGGTTATTGCTTGAAACATAGTCCTGGTAACAATAAGAGAAGCCTAATTCACATGAGGTGGATAGAATGTCTCATGATTTAGGAATTAAACCAGTTCACTTATGTAAGAAATGCAAACCATGATGACTGACTCCTTCGGTTGATGGATTTAAATAGATTTAGTGTTTTAATGCTCTTTATACTTGTTTGATTCTATTAATATACTAGGTTGTTTGGCCACATGTGTTAATTTCATGATCAATGTGTCAAAAAGTGTGTTTGGCATCAATAGAGGAGCCTTGCTAATGACAAATGATGGGAGGCAATATCTAATTTTGAATTCAACTATTAATATCAATAAGAAATGAAATTTAAGATCATGGACTCCATTGTTTGTTGAATTGAAAGAATTCATGATATAAATGGTCCATGGGCATTTTTTTCACAAAGAATATACTTATTAAGGTTGAGGCAAAATTTAATTTCAAGGTTATTGCTTGAAACATAGTCCTTGTAACAATAAGAGAAGCCTAATTCACATGAGGTGGTTAGAATGTCTCATGATTTAGGAATTAAACCAGTTCACTTATGTAAGAAATGCAAACCATGATGACTGACTCCTTCGGTTGATGGATTTAAATAGATTTAGTGTTTTAATGCTCTTTATACTTGTTTGATTCTATTAATATACTAGGTTGTTTGGCCACATGTGTTAATTTCATGATCAATGTGTCAAAAAGTGTCTTTGGCGTCAATAGAGGAGCCTTGCTAATGACAAATGATGGGAGGCAATATCTAATTTTGAATTCAACTATTAATATCAATAAGAAATGAAATTTAAGATCAAGGACTCCATTGTTTGTTAAATTAAATGAGTTCATGATATAGATGGTCGATGGGCATTTATTTCATAACGAATATAGTCATTAAGGATGAAGCAAAATTTAATTTCAAGGTTATTGCATGACAAATAATCCTGCTAACCATAGAAGGATCCTAATTCACTTGAGGTGATTAGCATGTCTCATGATTTGGGATTTAAACCAGTTCACATATGTAAGAAATGCAAACCATGATGACTGACTCCTTTGGTTGATTGATCTAAGTAGATTTAGTGTTTTAATGCTCTTTATAATTGTTTGATTCTTTTAATATACTAGGTTGTTTAGCCACATGTGTTAATTTCATCATCATTGTCTCAAAAACTGTGTTTGGTGTAAAAACCCGAGCCTTGCTAATGACAAATGATGGGAGGCAATATCTAATTTTGAATTCAACAATTAATATCAATAAGAAATCAAATATAAGATCTAGGACTCCATTGTTTGTTGAATTGAAAGAATTCATGATATAGATGGTCCATGGGCATTTGTTTCTCAAAGAATATAGTCATTAAGGTTGAGGCAAAATTTAATTTCAAGGTTATTGCTTGAAACATAGTCCTGGTAACAATAAGAGGAGCCTAATTCACATGAGGTGATTAGAATGTCTCATTATTTAGGAATTAAACCAGTTCACTTATGTAAGAAATGCAAACCATGATGACTGACTCCTTTGGTTGATGGATTTAAATAGATTTAGTGTTTTAATGCTCTTTATACTTGTTTGATTCTATTAATATACTAGGTTGTTTAGCCACATGTGTTAATTTCATGATCAATGTATCAAAAACTGTGTTTGGGGTCAATAGAGGAGCCTTGCTAATGACAAATGATGCGAGGCAATATCTAATTTTGAATTCAACAATTAATATCAATAAGAAATGAAATTTAAGATCAAGGACTCCATTGTTTGTTAAATTGAATGAATTCATGATATAGATGGTCCATGGGCATTTATTTCATAATGAGCATAGTCATTAAGGATGAAGCATGATTTCGGATTTACACCAGTTCACATATGTAAGAAATGCAAACCATGATGACTGACTCCTTTGGTTGATGGATTTAAATAGATTTAGTGTTTTAATGCTCTTTATACTTGTTTGATTCTATTAATATACTAGGTTGTTTAGCACATGTGTTAATTTCATGATCAATGTGTCAAAAACTGTGTTTGGTGTAAAAACCCGAGCCTTGCCAATGACAAATGATGGGAGGCAATATCTAATTTTGAATTCAACAATTAATATCAATAAGAAATGAAATATAATATCTAGGAGTCCATTGTTTGTTGAATTGAAAGAATTCATGAAATAGATGGTCCATGCGCATTTTTTTTTATGAAGAATATACTTATTAAGGTTGAGGCAAAATTTAATTTCAAGGTTATTGCTTGAAACATAGTCCTGGTAACAATAAGAGGAGCCTAATTCACATGAGGTGATTAGAATGTCTCATGATTTAGCAATTAAACCAGTTCACATATGTAAGAAATGCAAACCATGATGACTGACTCCTTTGGTTGATTGATTTAAGTAGATTTAGTGTTTTAATTCTCTTTATAATTGTTTGATTCTATTAATATACTAGGTTGTTTAGCCACATGTGTTAATTTCATCATCATTTTCTCAAAAACTGTGTTTGGTGTAAAAACCGGAGCCTTGCTAATGACAAATGATGGGAGGCAATATCTAATTTTGAATTCAACAATTAATATCAATAAGAAATGAAATTTAATATCAAGCACTCCTTTGTTTCTTAAACTGAATGAATTCATGATATAGATGGTCCATGAGCATATTTTTCATAAAGAATATACTCATTAAGGCTGAGGCAAAATTTAATTTCAAGGTTATTACATGAAACATAGTCCTGGTAACAATATGAGGAGCCTAATTCACATGAGGTGATTAGAATGGCTCATGATTTATGAATTAAACCAGTTCACTTATGTAAGAAATGCAAACCATGATGACTGACTCCTTTGGTTGATTGATTTAAATAAATTTAGTGTTTTAATGCTCTTTATACTTGTTTGATTCTATTAATATACTAGGTTGTTTAGCCACATGTGTTAATTTCATGATCAATGTGTCAAAAACTTTGTTTGGTGTAAAAACCGGAGCCTTGCCAATGACAAATGATGGGAGGCAATATCTAATTTTGAATTTAACAATTAATATCAATAAGAAATGAAATATAAGATCTAGGACTCCATTGTTTGTTGAATTGAAAGAATTCATGATATAGATGGTCCATGCGTATTTTTTTTCATGAAGAATATACTTATTAAGGTTGAGGCAAAATTTAATTTCAAGGTTATTGCTTGAAACATAGTCCTAGTAACAATTAGAGGAGCCTAATTCACATGAGGTGATTAGAATGTCTCATTAGTTAGGAATTAAACCAGTTCACTTATGTAAGAAATGCAAACCATGATGACTGACTCCTTTGGTTGATGGATTTAAATAGATTTAGTGTTTTAATGATCTTTATACTTGTTTGATTCTATTAATATACTAGGTTGTTTAGCCACATGTGTTAATTTCATGATCAATGTGTCAAAAACTGTGTGTTTGGTGTAAAAACCGGAGCATTGCTAATGACAAATGATGGGGAGGCATTATCTAATTTTGAATTCAACAATTAATATCAATAAGAAATGAAATTTAAGATCTAGGACTCCATTGTTTGTTGAATTGAAAGAATTCATTTTATAGATGGTCCATGGGCGTTTTTTTCTCAAAGAATATACTCATTAAGGTTGAGGCAAAATTTAATTTCAAGCTTATTGCATGAAAGATACTCCTGGTAACAATAAGAGGAGACTAATTCACATGAGGTGATTTGAATGACTCATGATTTAGGAATTAAACCAGTTCACTTATGTAAGAAATGCAAACCATGATGACTGACTCCTTTCGTCGATGGATTTAAATAGATTTAGCATTTTAATGCTCTTTATACTTGTTTGATTCTATTTAATATACTAGGTTGTTTAGCCACATGTGTTAATTTCATGATCAATGTGTCAAAAACTGTGTTTGGTGTAAAAACCGGAGCCTTGCTAATGACAAATGATGGGTGGCAATGTCTAATTTTGAATTCAATAATTAATATCAATAAGAAATGAAATTTAAGATCTAGGACTCCATTGTTTGTTGAATTGAAAGAATTCATGATATAGATGGTCCATGTGCATTTTTTTCATAAAGAATATACTCATTAAGGTTAAGGCAAAATTTAATTTCAAGGTTATTGCATGAAAAATAATCCTGGTAATAATAAGAGGAGCCTAATTCACATGAGGTGATTAAAATGTCTCATGATTTAGGAATTAAACCAGTTCACTAATGTAAGAAATGCAAACCATGATGACTGACTCCTTTGGTTGATTGATTTAAATAAATTTAGTGTTTTAATGCTCTTTATACTTGTTTGATTCTATTAATATACTAGGTTGTTTAGCCACATGTGTTAATTTCATGATCAATGTGTCAAAAACTTTGTTTGGTGTAAAAACCGGAGCCTTGCCAATGACAAATGATGGGAGGCAATATCTAATTTTGAATTTAACAATTAATATCAATAAGAAATGAAATATAAGATCTAGGACTCCATTGTTTGTTGAATTGAAAGAATTCATGATATAGATGGTCCATGCGTATGTTTTTCATGAAGAATATACTTATTAAGGTTGAGGCAAAATTTAATTTCAAGGTTATTGCTTGAAACATAGTCCTAGTAACAATTAGAGGAGCCTAATTCACATGAGGTGATTAGAATGTCTCATTAGTTAGGAATTAAACCAGTTCACTTATGTAAGAAATGCAAACCATGATGACTGACTCCTTTGGTTGATGGATTTAAATAGATTTAGTGTTTTAATGATCTTTATACTTGTTTGATTCTATTAATATACTAGGTTGTTTAGCCACATGTGTTAATTTCATGATCAATGTGTCAAAAACTGTGTTTGGTGTAAAAACCGGAGCATTGCTAATGACAAATGATGGGAGGCATTATCTAATTTTGAATTCAACAATTAATATCAATAAGAAATGAAATTTAAGATCTAGGACTCCATTGTTTGTTGAAATTGAAAGAATTCATTTTATAGATGGTCCATGGGCGTTTTTTTTTTCATAAAGAATATACTCATTAAGGTTGAGGCAAAATTTAATTTCAAGCTTATTGCATGAAAGATACTCCTGGTAACAATAAGAGGAGACTAATTCACATGAGGTGATTTGAATGACTCATGATTTAGGAATTAAACCAGTTCACTTATGTAAGAAATGCAAACCATGATGACTGACTCCTTTCGTCGATGGATTTAAATAGATTTAGCATTTTAATGCTCTTTATACTTGTTTGATTCTATTAATATACTAGGTTGTTTAGCCACATGTGTTAATTTCATGATCAATGTGTCAAAAACTGTGTTTGGTGTAAAAACCGGAGCCTTGCTAATGACAAATGATGGGTGGCAATGTCTAATTTTGAATTCAATAATTAATATCAATAAGAAATGAAATTTAATATCAAGCACTCCTTTGTTTCTTAAACTGAATGAATTCATGATATAGATGGTCCATGAGCATATTTTTCATAAAGAATATACTCATTAAGGCTGAGGCAAAATTTAATTTCAAGGTTATTACATGAAACAATATGAGGAGCCTAATTCACATGAGGTGATTAGAATGGCTCATGATTTAGGAATTAAACCAGTTCACTTATGTAAGAAATGCAAACCATGATGACTGACTCCTTTGGTTGATTGATTTAAATAAATTTAGTGTTTTAATGCGCTTTATACTTGTTTGATTCTATTAATATACTAGGTTGTTTAGCCACATGTGTTAATTTCATGATCAATGTGTCAAAAACTTTGTTTGGTGTAAAAACCGGAGCCTTGCCAATGACAAATGATGGGAGGCAATATCTAATTTTGAATTTAACAATTAATATCAATAAGAAATGAAATATAAGATCTAGGACTCCATTGTTTGTTGAATTGAAAGAATTCATGATATAGATGGTCCATGCGTATGTTTTTCATGAAGAATATACTTATTAAGGTTGAGGCAAAATTTAATTTCAAGGTTATTGCTTGAAACATAGTCCTAGTAACAATTAGAGGAGCCTAATTCACATGAGGTGATTAGAATGTCTCATTAGTTAGGAATTAAACCAGTTCACTTATGTAAGAAATGCAAACCATGATGACTGACTCCTTTGGTTGATGGATTTAAATAGATTTAGTGTTTTAATGATCTTTATACTTGTTTGATTCTATTAATATACTAGGTTGTTTAGCCACATGTGTTAATTTCATGATCAATGTGTCAAAAACTGTGTTTGGGGTGTAAAAAGGGGAGCATTGCTAATGACAAATGATGGGAGGCATTATCTAATTTTGAATTCAACAATTAATATCAATAAGAAATGAAATTTAAGATCTAGGACTCCATTGTTTGTTGAATTGAAAGAATTCATTTTATAGATGGTCCATGGGCGTTTTTTTCTCATAAAGAATATACTCATTAAGGTTGAGGCAAAATTTAATTTCAAGCTTATTGCATGAAAGATACTCCTGGTAACAATAAGAGGAGACTAATTCACATGAGGTGATTTGAATGACTCATGATTTAGGAATTAAACCAGTTCACTTATGTAAGAAATGCAAACCATGATGACTGACTCCTTTCGTCGATGGATTTAAATAGATTTAGCATTTTAATGCTCTTTATACTTGTTTGATTCTATTAATATACTAGGTTGTTTAGCCACATGTGTTAATTTCATGATCAATGTGTCAAAAACTGTGTTTGGTGTAAAAACCGGAGCCTTGCTAATGACAAATGATGGGTGGCAATGTCTAATTTTTTGAATTCAATAATTAATATATCAATAAGAAATGAAATTTAAGATCTAGGACTCCATTGTTTGTTGAATTGAAAGAATTCATGATATAAATGGTCCATGTGCATTTTTTTCATAAAGAATATACTCATTAAGGTTAAGGCAAAATTTAATTTCAAGGTTATTGCATGAAAAATAATCTTGGTAATAATAAGAGGAGCCTAATTCACATGAGGTGATTAAAATGTCTCATGATTTAGGAATTAAACCAGTTCACTAATGTAAGAAATGCAAACCATGATGACTGACTCCTTTGGTTGATTGATTTAAATAAATTTAGTGTTTTAATGCGCTTTATACTTGTTTGATTCTATTAATATACTAGGTTGTTTAGCCACATGTGTTAATTTCATGATCAATGTGTCAAAAACTTTGTTTGGTGTAAAAACCGGAGCCTTGCCAATGACAAATGATGGGAGGCAATATCTAATTTTGAATTTAACAATTAATATCAATAAGAAATGAAATATAAGATCTAGGACTCCATTGTTTGTTGAATTGAAAGAATTCATGATATAGATGGTCCATGCGTATTTTTTTCATGAAGAATATACTTATTAAGGTTGAGGCAAAATTTAATTTCAAGGTTATTGCTTGAAACATAGTCCTAGTAACAATTAGAGGAGCCTAATTCACATGAGGTGATTAGAATGTCTCATTAGTTAGGAATTAAACCAGTTCACTTATGTAAGAAATGCAAACCATGATGACTGACTCCTTTGGTTGATGGATTTAAATAGATTTAGTGTTTTAATGATCTTTATACTTGTTTGATTCTATTAATATACTAGGTTGTTTAGCCACATGTGTTAATTTCATGATCAATGTGTCAAAAACTGTGTTTGGTGTAAAAACCGGAGCATTGCTAATGACAAATGATGGGAGGCATTATCTAATTTTGAATTCAACAATTAATATCAATAAGAAATGAAATTTAAGATCTAGGACTCCATTGTTTGTTGAATTGAAAGAATTCATTTTATAGATGGTCCATGGGCGTTTTTTTCTCAAAGAATATACTCATTAAGGTTGAGGCAAAATTTAATTTCAAGCTTATTGCATGAAAGATACTCCTGGTAACAATAAGAGGAGACTAATTCACATGAGGTGATTTGAATGACTCATGATTTAGGAATTAAACCAGTTCACTTATGTAAGAAATGCAAACCATGATGACTGACTCCTTTCGTCGATGGATTTAAATAGATTTAGCATTTTAATGCTCTTTATACTTGTTTGATTCTATTAAATATACTAGGTTGTTTAGCCACATGTGTTAATTTCATGATCAATGTGTCAAAAACTGTGTTTTTGGTAAAAAACCGGAGCCTTGCTAATGACAAATGATGGGTGGCAATGTCTAATTTTGAATTCAATAATTAATATCAATAAGAAATGAAATTTAAGATCTAGGACTCCATTGTTTGTTGAATTGAAAGAATTCATGATATAAATGGTCCATGTGCATTTTTTTCATAAAGAATATACTCATTAAGGTTAAGGCAAAATTTAATTTCAAGGTTATTGCATGAAAAATAATCTTGGTAATAATAAGAGGAGCCTAATTCACATGAGGTGATTAAAATGTCTCATGATTTAGGAATTAAACCAGTTCACTAATGTAAGAAATGCAAACCATGATGACTGACTCCTTTGATTGATTTAAATAAATTTAGTGTTTTAATGCACTTTATACTTGTTTGATTCTATTAATATACTAGGTTGTTTAGCCACATGTGTTAATTTCATGATCAATGTGTCAAAAACTTTGTTTGGTGTAAAAACCGGAGCCTTGCCAATGACAAATGATGGGAGGCAATATCTAATTTTGAATTTAACAATTAATATCAATAAGAAATGAAATATAAGATCTAGGACTCCATTGTTTGTTGAATTGAAAGAAGTCATGATATAGATGGTCCATGCGTATGTTTTTCATGAAGAATATACTTATTAAGGTTAAGGTAAAATTTAATTTCAAGGTTATTGCTTGAAACATAGTCCTAGTAACAATTAGAGGAGCCTAATTCACATGAGGTGATTAGAATGTCTCATTAGTTAGGAATTAAACCAGTTCACTTATGTAAGAAATGCAAACCATGATGACTGACTCCTTTGGTTGATGGATTTAAATAGATTTAGTGTTTTAATGATCTTTATACTTGTTTGATTCTATTAATATACTAGGTTGTTTAGCCACATGTGTTAATTTCATGATCAATGTGTCAAAAACTGTGTTTGGTGTAAAAACCGGAGCATTGCTAATGACAAATGATGGGAGGCATTATCTAATTTTGAATTCAACAATTAATATCAATAAGAAATGAAATTTAAGATCTAGGACTCCATTGTTTGTTGAATTGAAAGAATTCATTTTATAGATGGTCCATGGGCGTTTTTTTCTCAAAGAATATACTCATTAAGGTTGAGGCAAAATTTAATTTCAAGCTTATTGCATGAAAGATACTCCTGGTAACAATAAGAGGAGACTAATTCACATGAGGTGATTTGAATGACTCATGATTTAGGAATTAAACCAGTTCACTTATGTAAGAAATGCAAACCATGATGACTGACTCCTTTCGTCGATGGATTTAAATAGATTTAGCATTTTAATGCTCTTTATACTTGTTTGATTCTATTAATATACTAGGTTGTTTAGCCACATGTGTTAATTTCATGATCAATGTGTCAAAAACTGTGTTTGGTGTAAAAACCGGAGCCTTGCTAATGACAAATGATGGGTGGCAATGTCTAATTTTGAATTCAATAATTAATATCAATAAGAAATGAAATTTAAGATCTAGGACTCCATTGTTTGTTGAATTGAAAGAATTCATGATATAAATGGTCCATGTGCATTTTTTTCATAAAGAATATACTCATTAAGGTTAAGGCAAAATTTAATTTCAAGGTTATTGCATGAAAAATAATCTTGGTAATAATAAGAGGAGCCTAATTCACATGAGGTGATTAAAATGTCTCATGATTTAGGAATTAAACCAGTTCACTAATGTAAGAAATGCAAACCATGATGACTGACTCCTTTGGTTGATTGATTTAAATAAATTTAGTGTTTTAATGCTCTTTGTACTTGTTTGATTCTATTAATATACTAGTTTGTTTGGCCACATGTGTTAATTTCTTGATCATTGTGTCAAAAACTGTGTTTCGTGTAAAAATCGGAGCCTTGCTAATGACAAATGATGGGAGGCAATATCTAATTTTGAATTCAACAATTAATATCACTGAGAAATGAAATTTAATATCAAGGACTCCATTGTTTATTAAATTGAATGAATTCATGATATAGATGGTACATGAGGATTTTTTTCATAAAGAATATACTCATTAAGGCTGATGCTAAATTTAATTTCAAGGTTATTGCATGAAACATAGTCCTAGTAACAATATGAGGGGCCTAATTCACATGAGGTGATTAGATTGGGTCATGATTTAGGAATTAAACCAGTTCACTTATGTAAGAAATGCAAACCATGATGACTGACTCCTGTGGTTGATGGATTTAAATAGATTTAGTGTTTTAATGCTCTTTATACTTGTTTGATTCTATTCATATACTAGGTTGTTTAGCCACATGTGTTAATTTCATGATCAATGTGTCAAAAAGTGTGTTTGTGGTCAAAGGAGGAGCCTTGCTAATGACAAATGATAGGAGGCAATATCTAATTTTGAATTCAACAATTAATATCAATAAGAAATGAAATTTACGATCAAGGACTCCATTGTTTATTGAATTGAATGAATTCATGATATAGATGGTCCATAGGCATTTTTTTCATAAAGAATATACTCATTAAGGTTAAGGCAAAATTTAATTTCAAGGTTATTGCATGAAAAATAGTCCTGGTAATAATAAGAGGAGCCTAATTCACATGAGGTGATTAGAATGTCTCATGATTTAGAAATTAAACCAGTTCCCTTATGTAAGAAATGCAAACCATGATGACTGACACCTTTGGTTGATTGATTTAAATAGATTTAGTCTTTTAATTCTCTTTATACTTGTTTAATTCTATTAATATACTAGGTTCTTTAGCCACATGTGTTAATTTCATGATCAATGTGTCAAAAATTGTGTTTGGGGTCAAAGGAGGAGCCTTGCTAATGACAAATGATGGGAGGCAATATCTAATTTTGAATTCAACAGTTAATATCAATAAGAAATGAAATTTAAGATCAAGGACTCCATTGTTTGTTAAATTGAATGAATTCATGATATAGATGGTCCATGGGCATTTATTTCATAATGAATATAGTCATTAAGGATGAAGCATGATTTCGGATTTAAACCAGTTCAAATATGTAAGAAATGCAAACCATGATGACTGACTCCTTTGGTTGATGGATTTAAATAGATTTAGTGTTTTAATGATCTTTATACTTGTTTGATTCTATTAATATACTAGGTTGTTTAGCCACATGTGTTAATTTCATGATCAATGTGTCAAAAAGTGTGTTTGGGGTCAATAGGGGCGCCATGCTAATGACAAATGATGGGAGGAAATATCTAATTTTGAATTCAACAATTAATAGCTATAAGAAATGAAATTTAATATCAAAGACTCCATTGTTTATTAAATTGAATGAATTCATGATGTAGATGGTCGATGAGCATTTTTTTCATAAAGAATATACTCATTAACATTGAGGCAAAATTTAATTTCAAGGTTATTGCATGAAACATTGTCCTGGTAAAAATAAGAGGAGCCTAACTCACATGAGGTGATTAGAATGTCTCATGATTTAGGAATTACACCTGTTCACATATGTAAGAAATGCAAACCATGATGACTGACTCCTTTGTTTGATTGATTTAAATAAATTTAGTGTTTTAATGCTCAGTATACTTGTTTGATTCTATTAATATACTAGGTTGTTTAGCCACATGTGATAATTTCATGATCAACGTGTCAAAAACTGTGTTTGGTTTAAAAACCGGAGCCTCGCTAATGACAAATGATGGGAGGCAATATCTAATTTTGAATTCAACAACTAATATCAATAAGAAATGAAATTTAAGATCTAGGACTCCATTGTTTGTTGAATAGAATGAATTCATGATATAGATGGTCCATGGTCACTTTATTTCATAAAGAATATACTCAATAAGGTTATTGCATGAAACATAGTCCTGGTAACAATAAGAGGAGCCTAATTCACATGAGGTGATTAGAATGTCTCATGATTTAGGAATTAAACCAGTTCACTTATGTAAGAAATGCAAACTATGATGACTGACTCCTTTGGTTGATGGATTTAAATAGATTTAGTGTTTTAATGCTCTATATACTTGTTTGATTCTATTAATATACTAAGTTGTTTAGCCATATGTGTTAATTTCATGATCAATGTGTTAAAAAGTATGTTTGGGGTCAAAAGAGGAGCCTTGCTAATGACAAATGATGGGAGGCAATATCTAATATTGAATTCAACAATTAATATCAATAAGAAATGAAATTTACGATCAAGGACTCCATTGTTTATTAAATTGAATGAATTCATGATATAGATGGTCCATAGGCATTTTTCATAAAGAATATACTCATTAAGGTTGAGGCAAAATTTAATTTGAAGGTTATTGCATGAAAAATAGTCATGTTAATAATAAGAGGAGCGTAATTCACATGAGGTGATTAGAATGTCTCATGATTTTGGAATTAAACTAGTTCACATATGTATGAAATGCAAAATATGATGACTGATTCCTTTGGTTGATAGATTTAAATAGATTTAGTGTTTTAATGCTCTTCATACTTGTTTGATTCCATTCATATACTAGGTTGTTTAGCCACATGTGTTAATTTTATGATCAATGTGTCAAAAAGTGTGTTTGGGGTCAAAAGAGGAGCCTTGCTAATGACAAATGATGGGAGGCAATATCTAATTTTGAATTCAACAATTAATATCAATAAGAAATGAAATTTAAGATCAAGGACTCCATTGTTTGTTAAATTGAATGAATTCATGATATAGATGGTCCATGGGCATTTATTTCATAATGAATATAGTCATTAAGGATGAAGCAAAATTTAATTTCAAGGTTATTGCATGACAAATATTCCTGCAAACAATAGGAGGATCCTAATTCACTTGAGGTCATTAGAATGTCTCATGATTTAGGAATTAAACCAGTTCAATTATGTAAGAAATGCAAACCATGATGTGTGACTCCTTTGGTTGAAGGATTGAAATAGATTTAGTGTTTTAATGCTCTTTATACTTGTTTGGTTCTATTAATATACTAGGTTGCTTAGCCACATGTGTTAATTTCATGATCAATGTGTCAAAAAGTGTGTTTGGGGTCAATAAAGGAGCCTTGCTAATGACAAATGATGGGAGGCAATATCTAATTTTGAATTCAACAATTAATATCAATAAGAAATGAAATTTAAGATCAAGGACTCCATTATTTGTTAAATTGAATGAATTCATGATATAGACGGTCCATGAGCATTTATTTCATAATGAATATAGTCATTAAGGATGAAGCAAAATTTAATTTCAATATTATCGATGACAAATACTCCTGCTAACAATAGGAGGATCCTAATTCACTTGAGGTGAATAGAATGTCTCATGATTTGGGATTTAAACCAGTTCACATATGTAAGAAATGCAAACCATGATGACTAACTCCTTTGGTTGATGGATTTAAATAGATTTAGTGTTTTAATTCTCTTTATACTTGTTTGATTCTATTAATATACTAGGTTGTTTAGCCAAATGTGTTAATTTCATGATCAATGTGTCAAAAAGTGTGTTTGGGGTCAATAGGGGCGCCATGCTAATGACAAATGATGGGAGGCAATATCTAATTTTGAATTCAACAATTAATATCTATAAGAAATGAAATTTAATATCAAGGACTCCATTGTTTGTTAAATTGCATGAATTCATGATATAGATGGTCCATGGGCATTTTTTTCATAAAGAATATACTTATTAAGGTTGACGGCAAAATTTAATTTCAAGGTTATTGCATGAAACATAGTCCTGGTAACAATAAGAGGAGCCTAATTCACATGAGGTGATTAGAATGTCTCATGATTTAGGAATTAAACCAGTTCACTTATGCAAGAAATGCAAACCATGATGTCTGACTCCTTTGGTTGATGGATTTAAATAGATTTAGTGTTTTAATGCTCTTTATACTTGTTTGATTCTATTAATATACTAGGTTGTTTAGCCAAATGTGTTAATTTCATGATCAATGTGTCAAAAAGTGTGTTTGGGGTCAATAGGGGCGCCATGCTAATGACAAATGATGGGAGGCAATATCTAATTTTGAATTCAACAATTAATATCTATATGAAATGAAATTTAATATCAAAGACTCCATTGTTTATTAAATTGAATGAATTCATGATATAGATGGTCGATGAGCATTTTTTTCATAAAGAATATACTCATTAACGTTGAGGCAAAATTTAATTTCAAGGTTATTGCATGAAACATTGTCCTGGTAACAATAGGAGGAGCCTAATTCACATGACGTGATTAGAATGTCTCATAATTTAAGAATTAAATCAGTTCACTTAGGTAAGAAATGCAAACCATGATGACTGACTCCTTTGGTTGATGGATTTAAATAGATTTAGTGTTTTAATGCTCTTTATACTTGTTTGATTCTATTAATATACTAGGTTGTTTAGCCACATGTGTTAATTTCATGATCAATGTGTCAAAAAGTGTGTTTGGGGTCAATAGAGGAGCCTTGCTAAGGACAAGTGATCGGAGGCAATATCTAATTTTGAATTCAACAATTAATATCAATAAGAAATGAAATTTAAGATCAAGGACTCCATTGTTTGTTAAATTGAATGAATTCATGATATAGATGGTCCATGGGCATTTATTTCATATTGAATATAGCCATTAAGGATGAAGCAAAATTTAATTTCAAGGTTATTGCTTGACAAATAGTCTTGCTAACAATAGAAGGATCCTAATTCACTTGAGGTGATTAGAATGTCTCATTATTTGGGATTTAAACCAGTTCACATATGTAAGAAATGCAAACCTCCTTTGGTTGATTGATCTAAATAGATTTAGTGTTTTAATGCTCTTTATAATTGTTTGATTCTATTAATATACTAGGTTGTTTAGCCACATGTGTTAATTTCATCATCATTGTGTTAAAAACTGTGTTTGGTGTAAAAACCCAAGCCTTGCTAATGACAAATGATGGGAGGCAATATCTAATTTTGAATTCAACAATTAATATCAATAAGAAATGAAATTGAAGATCTAGGACTCCATTGTTTGTTGAATTGAAAGAATTCAAGATGCAGATGGTCCATGGGCATTTTTTTTATAAAGAATATACTTATTAAGGTTGTGGAAAAATTTAATTTCAAGGTTATTGCATGAAACATAGTTTTGGTAACAATAACAGGAGCCTAATTCACATGAGGTGATTTGAAATTCTCATGATTTAGGAATTAAACCAGTTCACTTATGCATGAAATGCAAACCATGATGTCTGACTCCTTTGGTTGATGGATTTAAATAGATTTAGTGTTTTAATGCTCTTTATACTTGTTTGATTCTATTAATATACTAGGTCGTTTAGTCACATGTGTTAATTTCATGATCAATGTGTCAAAAAGTCTGTTTGGGGTCAATAGGGGCGCCATGCTAATGACAAATGATGGGAGGCAATATCTAATTTTGAATTCAACAATTAATATCTATAAGAAATGAAATTTAGTATCAAAGACTCCATTGTTTATTAAATTGAATGAATTCACGATATAGATGGTCGATGAGCATTTTTTTCATACAGAATATACTCATTAACGTTGAGGCAAAATTTAATTTCAAGGTTATTGCATGAAACATTGTCCTGGTAATAATAAGAGGAGCCTAACACACATGAGGTGATTAGAATGTCTCATGATTTAGGAATTAAACCAGTTCACTTATGTAAGAAATGCAAACCATGATGACTGACTCCTTTGGTTGATGGATTTAAATAGATTTAGTGTTTTAATGCTCTTTATACTTGTTTGATTCTATTAATATACTAGTTTGTTTAGCCACATGTGTTAATTTCATGATCATAGTGTCAAAAACAGTGTTTGGTGTAAAACCCCGAGCCTTGCTAATGACAAATGATGGGAGGCAATATCTAATTTTGAATTCAACAATTAATATCAATAAGAAATGAAATTTAAGATCTAGGACTCCATTGTTTGTTGAATTGAAAGAATTCATGATATAGATGGTCCATGGGAGTTTTTTTCTTAAAAAATATACTCATTAAGGTTGAGGCAAAATTTAATTACAAGGTTATTGCATGAAACATAGTCCTGGTAACAATAAGCGGAGACTAATTCACATGAGGTGATAAGAATGTCTCATGATTTAGGAATTAAACCAGTTCAATTATGTAAGAAATGCAAACCATGATGACTGACTCCATTGGTTGATGGATTTAAATAGATTTAGTGTTTTAATGCTCTTTATACTTGTTTGATTCTATTAATATACTAGGTCGTTTAGCCACATGTGTTAATTTCATGATCAATGTGTCAAAAAGTGTGTTTGGGGACAATAGGGGCGCCATGCTAATGACAAATGATGGGAGGCAATATCTAATTTTGAATTCAACAATTAATATCTATAAGAAATGAAATTTAGTATCAAAGACTCCATTGTTTATTAAATTGAATGAATTCACGATATAGATGGTCGATGAGCATTTTTTTCATACAGAATATACTCATTAACGTTGAGGCAAAATTTAATTTCAAGGTTATTGCATGAAACAGTGTCCTGGTAATAATAAGAGGAGCCTAACACACATGAGGTGATTAGAATGTCTCATGATTTAGGAATTAAACCATTTCACTTATGCAAGAAATGCAAACCATGATGACTGACTCCTTTGGTTGATGGATTTAAATAGATTTAGTGTTTTAATGCTCTTTATACTTGTTTGATTCTATTAATATACTAGTTTGTTTAGCCACATGTGTTAATTTCATGATCATAGTGTCAAAAACAGTGTTTGGTGTAAAAACCCGAGCCTTGCTAATGACAAATGATGGGAGGCAATATCTAATTTTGAATTCAACAATTAATATCAATAAGAAATGAAATTTAAGATCTAGGACTCCATTGTTTGTTGAATTGAAAGAATTCATGATATAGATGGTCCATGGGCATTTTTTTGTTAAAAAATATACTCATTAAGGTTGAGGCAAAATTTAATTACAAGGTTATTGCATGAAACATAGTCCTGGTAACAATAAGCGGAGACTAATTCACATGAGGTGATAAGAATGTCTCATGATTTAGGAATTAAACCAGTTCAATTATGTAAGAAATGCAAACCATGATGACTGACTCCATTGGTTGATGGATTTAAATAGATTTAGTGTTTTAATGCTCTTTATACTTGTTTGATTCTATTAATATACTAGGTCGTTTAGCCACATGTGTTAATTTCATGATCAATGTGTCAAAAAAAGTGTGTTTGGGGTCAATAGGGGCGCCATGCTAATGACAAATGATGGGAGGCAATATCTAATTTTGAATTCAACAATTAATATCAATAAGAAATGAAATTTAAGATCTAGGACTCCATTGTTTGTTGAATTGAAAGAATTCATGATATAGATGGTCCATGGGCATTTTTTTCTTAAAAAATACACTCATTAAGGTTGAGGCAAAATTTAATTACAAGGTTATTGCATGAAACATAGTCCTGGTAACAATAAGCGGAGACTAATTCACAAGAGGTGATAAGAATGTCTCATGATTTAGGAATTAAACCAGTTCAATTATGTAAGAAATGCAAACCATGATGACTGACTCCATTGGTTGATGGATTTAAATAGATTTAGTGTTTTAATGCTCTTTATACTTGTTTGATTCTATTAATATACTAGGTCGTTTAGCCACATGTGTTAATTTCATGATCAATGTGTCAAAAAGTGTGTTTGGGTTCAATAGGGGCGCCATGCTAATGACAAATGATGGGAGGCAATATCTAATTTTGAATTCAACAATTAATATCTATAAGAAATGAAATTTAGTATCAAAGACTCCATTGTTTAATAAATTGAATGAATTCACGATATAGATGGTCGATGAGCATTTTTTTCATACAAAATATACTCATTAACGTTGAGGCAAAATTTAATTTCAAGGTTATTGCATGAAACATTGTCCTGGTAATAATAAGAGGTGCCTAACACACATGAGGTGATTAGAATGTCTCATGATTTAGGAATTAAACCAGTTCACTTATGCAAGAAATGCAAACCATGATGACTGACTCCTTTGGTTGATGGATTTAAATAGATTTAGTGTTTTAATGCTCTTTATACTTGTTTGATTCTATTAATATACTAGTTTGTTTAGCCACATGTGTTAATTTCATGATCATAGTGTCAAAAACTGTGTTTGGTGTAAAAACCCGAGCCTTGCTAATGACAAATGATGGGAGGCAATATCTAATTTTGAATTCAACAATTAATATCAATAAGAAATGAAATTTAAGATCTAGGACTCCATTGTTTGTTGAATTGAAAGAATTCATGATATAGATGGTCCATGGGCATTTTTTTCTTAAAAAATATACTCATTAAGGTTGAGGCAAAATTTAATTACAAGGTTATTGCATGAAACATAGTCCTGGTAACAATAACCGGAGACTAATTCACATGAGGTGATAAGAATGTCTCATGATTTAGGAATTAAACCAGTTTCAATTATGTAAGAAATGCAAACCATGATGACTGACTCCATTGGTTGATGGATTTAAATAGATTTAGTGTTTTAATGCTCTTTATACTTGTTTGATTCTATTAATATACTAGGTTGTTTAGCCACATGTGTTAATTTCATGATCAATGTGTCAAAAAGTGTGTTTGGGGTCAATAGAGGAGCCTTGCTAATGACAAATGATGGGAGGCAATATCTAATTTTGAATTCAACAATTAATATCAATAAGAAATGAAATTTAAGATCAAGGACTCCATTGTTTGTTAAATTGAATGAATTCATGATATTGGTGGCCCATGGGCATTTATTTCATAATGAATATAGTCATTAAGGATGAAGCAAAATTTAATTTCAAGGTTATTGCATGACAAATAGTCCTGCTAACAATAGGAGGATCCTAATTCACTTGAGGTGATTAGAATGTCTCATGATTTGGTATTTAAACCAGTTCACATATGTAAGAAATGCAAACCGTGATGACTGACTCCTTTGGTTGATTGATCTAAATAGATTTAGTGTTTTAATGCTCTTTATAATTGTTTGATTCTATTAATATATTAGGTTGTTTAGCCACATGTGTTAATTTCATGATCATTGTGTCAAAAACTGTGTTTGGTGTAAAAACCCGAGCCTTGCCAATGACAAATGATGGGAGGCAATATCTAATTTTGAATCCAACAATTAATATCAATAAGAAATCAAATATAAGATCTAGGACTCCATTGTTTGTAGAATTGAAGGAATTCATGATATAGATGGTCCAAAAGCATTTTTTTCATAAAGAATATACTTATTATGGTTGCGGAAAAATTTCATTTCAAGGTTATTGCATGAAACATAGTCCTGGGAACAATAAGAGGAGCCTAATTCACATGAGGTGATTAGAATGTCTCATTATTTAGGAATTAAACCAGTTCACTTATGTAAGAAATGCAAACCATGATGACTGACTCCTTTGGTTGATGGATTTAAATAGATTTAGTGTTTTAATGCTCTTTATACTTGTTTGATTCTATTAATATAACAGGTTGTTTAGCCACATGTGTTAATTTCATGATCAATGTGTCAAAAACTGTGTTTGGTGTAAAAACCGGAGCCTTGCTAATGACAAATGATGGGAGGCAATACCTAATTTTGAATTCAACAATTAATATCAATAAGAAATGAAATTTATGATCTAGGACTCCATTGTTTGTTGAATTGAAAGAATACATGATATAGATGGTCCATGGGCGTTTTTTTCTTACAGAATATACTCATTAAGGTTGAGGCAAAACTTAATTTCAAGGTTATTGCATGAAACATAATCCTCGTAACAATAAGAGGAGACTAATTCACATGAGCTAATAAGAATGTCTCATGATTTAGGAATTAAACCAGTTCAATTATGTAAGAAATGTAAACCATGATGACTGACTCCTTTGGTTGATGGATTTAAATAGATTTAGTGTTTTAATGCTCTTTATACTTGTTTGATTCTATTAATATACTAGGTTGTTTAGCCACATGTGTTAATTTCATGATCAATGTGTCAAAAAGTGTGTTTGGGGTCAATAGGGGCGCCATGCTAATGACAAATGATGGGAGGCAATATCTAATTTTGAATTCAACAATTAATACCTATAAGAAATGAAATTTAATATCAAAGACTCCATTGTTTATTAAATTGAATGAATTCATGATATAGATGGTCGATGAGCATTTTTTTCATAAAGAATATACTCATTAACGTTGAGGCAAAATTTAATTTCAAGGTTATTGCATGAAACATTGTCCTGGTAACAATAAGAGGAGCCTAATTCACATGAGGTGATTAGAATGTCTCATGATTTAGGAATTAAACCAGTTCACTTATGTAAGAAATGCAAACCATGATGACTGACTCCTTTGGATGATAGATTTAAATAGATTTAGTGTTTTAATGCTCTTTATACTTGTTTGATTCTATTAATATACTAGGTTGTTTAGCCACATGTGTTAATTTCATGATCAATGTGTCAAAAAGTGTGTTTGGGGTCAATAGAGGAGCCTTGCTAATGACAAGTGATAGGAGGCAATATCTAATTTTGAATTCAACAATTAATATCAATAAGAAATGAAATTTAAGATCAAGGACTCTATTGTTTGTTAAATTGAATGAATTCATGATATAGATGGTCCATGGGCATTTATTTCATGATGAATATAGCCATTAAGGATGAAGCAAAATTTAATTTCAAGGTTATTGCATGACAAATAGTCCTGCTAACAATAGAAGGATCCTAATTCACTTGAGGTGATTAGAATGTCTCATGATTTGGGATTTAAACCAGTTCACATATGTAAGAAATGCAAACCGTGATGACTGACTCCTTTGGTTGATTGATCTAAATAGATTTAGTGTTTTAATGCTCTTTATAATTGTTTGATTCTATTAATATACTAGGTTGTTTAGCCACATGTGTTAATTTCATCATCATTGTGTTAAAAACTGTGTTTGGTGTAAAAACCCAAGCCTTGCTAATGACAAATGATGGGAGGCAATATCTAATTTTGAATTCAACAATTAATATCAATAAGAAATGAAATATAAGATCAAGGACTCCATTGTTTGTTGAATTGAAAGAATT
This sequence comes from Ceriops zippeliana, assembly GCA_037897445.1. Taxonomy (NCBI): domain Eukaryota; kingdom Viridiplantae; phylum Streptophyta; class Magnoliopsida; order Malpighiales; family Rhizophoraceae; genus Ceriops; species Ceriops zippeliana. The sequence goes on from JBAPLH010000648.1 coordinate 52,295, forward strand.
CATGATATAGATGGTCCATGCGGATTTTTTTCAGGAAGAATATACTTATTAAGGTCGAGGCAAAATTTAATTTCAAGGTTATTGCATGAAACATAGTCCTGGTAACAATAAGAGGAGCCTAATTCATATGAGGTGATTAGAATGTCTCATTATTTAGGAATTAAACCAGTTCACTTGTGCAAGAAATGCAAACCATGATGACTGACTCCTTTGGTTGATGGATTTAAATAGATTTAGTGTTTTAATGCTCTTTATACTTGTTTGATTCTATTAATATACTAGGTCGTTTAGCCACATGTGTTAATTTCATGATCAATGTGTCAAAAAGTGTGTTTGGGGTCAATAGGGGCGCCATGCTAATGACAAATGATGGGAGGCAATATCTAATTTTGAATTCAACAATTAATATCAATAAGAAATGAAATTTAATATCAAAGACTCCATTGTTCATTAAATTGGATGAATTCATGATGTAGATGGTCGATGAGCATTTTTTTCATAAAGAATATACTCATTAACGTTGAGGCAAAATTTAATTTCAAGATTATTGCATGAAACATTGTCCTTGTAATAATAAGAGGAGCCTAACTCACATGAGGTGATTAGAATGTCTCATGATTTAGGAATTAAACCAGTTCACTTATGTAAGAAATGCAAACCATGATGACTGACTCCTTTGGTTGATGGATTTAAATAGATTTAGTGTTTTAATGCTCTTTATACTTGTTTGATTCTATTAATATACTAGGTTGTTTAGCCACATGTGTTAATTTCATGATCAATGTGTCAAAAAGTGTGTTTGGGGTCAATAGAGGAGCCTTGCTAATGACAAATGATGGGAGGCAATATCTAATTTTGAATTCAACAATTAATATCAATAAGAAATGAAATTTAAGATCTAGGACTCCATTGTTGTTGAATTGAAAGAATTCATGATATAGATGGTCCATGCGCGTTTTTTTCTTAAAAAATATACTCATTAAGGTTGAGGCAAAATTTCATTTTAAGGTTATTGCATGAAACATAGTCCTGGTAACAATAAGCGGAGACTAATTCACATGAGGTGATAAGAATGTCTCATGATTTAGGAATTAAACCAGTTCAATCATGTAATAAATGCAAACCATGATGACTGACTCCATTGGTTGATGGATTTAAATAGATTTAGTGTTTTAATGCTCTTTATACTTGTTTGATTCTATTAATATACTAGGTCGTTTAGCCACATGTGTTAATTTCATGATCAATGTGTCAAAAAGTGTGTTTGGGGTCAATAGGGGCGCCATGCTAATGACAAATGATGGGAGGCAATATCTAAGTTTGAATTCAACAATTAATATCAATAAGAAATGAAATTTAAGATCAAGGACTCCATTGTTTGTTAAATTGAATGAATTCATGATATAGATGGTCCATGGGCATTTATTTCATGATGAATATAGCCATTAAGGATGAAGCAAAATTTAATTTCAAGGTTATTGCATGACAAATACTCCTGCTAACAATAGGAGGATCCTAATTCACTTGAGGTGAATAGAATGTCTCCTGATTTGGGATTTAAACCAGTTCACATATGTAAGAAATGCAAACCATGATGATTGACTCCTTTGGTTGATTGATCTAAATAGATTTAGTGTTTTAATGCTCTTTATAATTGTTTGATTCTATTAATATAATAGGTTGTTTAGCCACATGTGTTAATTTCATGATCATTGTGTCAAAAAGTGTGTTTGGTGTAAAAACCGTAGCCTTGCTAATGACAAATGATGGGAGGCAATATCTAATTTTGAATTCAACAATTAATATCAATAAGAAATGAAATTTAAGATCTAGGACTCCATTGTTTGTTGAATTGAAAGAATTCATGATCTAAATGGTCCATGTGCATTTTTTTAATAAAGAATATACTCATTGAGGTTAAGGCAAAATTTAATTTCAAGGTTATTGCATGAAAAATAATCTTGGTAATAATGAGAGGAGCCTAATTCACATGAGGTGATTAAAATGTCTCATGATTTAGGAATTAAACCAGTTCCCTTATGTAAGAAATGCAAACCATGATGACTGACTCCTTTGGTTGATTGATTTAAATAAATTTAGTGTTTTAATGCTCTTTATACTTGTTTGATTCTATTAATATACTAGGTTGTTTAGCCACATGCGTTAATTTCATGATCAATGTGTCAGAAATTGTGTTTGGTGTAAAAACCGGAGCCTTGCTAATGACAAATGATGGGAGGCAATATCTAATTTTGAATTCAACAATTAATATCAATGAGAAATGAAATTTAATATCAAGGACTCCATTGTTTATTAAATTGAATGAATTCATGATATAGATGGTACATGAGGATTTTTTTCATAAAGAATATACTCATTAAGGCTGAGGCTAAATTTAATTTCAAGGTTATTGCATGAAAAATAATCTTGGTAATAATAAGAGGAGCCTAATTCACATGAGGTGATTAAAATGTCTCATGATTTAGGAATTAAACCAGTTCCCTTATGTAAGAAATGCAAACCATGATGACTGACTCCTTTGGTTGATTGATTTAAATAAATTTAGTGTTTTAATGCTCTTTATACTTGTTTGATTCTACTATTATACTAGTTTGTTTAGCTACATGTGTTAATTTCTTGATCAATGTGTCAAAAACTGTGTTTCGTGTAAAAATCGGAGCCTTGCTAATGACAAATGATGGGAGGCAATATCTAATTTTGAATTCAACAATTAATATCAATGAGAAATGAAATTTAATATCAAGGACTCCATTGTTTATTAAATTAAATGAATTCATGATATAGATGGTACATGAGGATTTTTTTCATAAAGAATATACTCATTAAGGCTGAGGCTAAATTTAATTTCAAGGTTATTGCATGAAACATAGTCCTTGTAACAATATAAGGGGCCTAATTCACATGAGGTGATTAGATTGGCTCATGATTTAGGAATTAAACCAGTTCCCTTATGTAAGAAATGCAAACCATGATGACTGACACCTTTGGTTGATTGATTTAAATAAATTTAGTCTTTTAATTCTCTTTATACTTGTTTGATTATATTAATATACTAGGTTGTTTAGCCACATGTGTTAATTTCATGATCAATGTGTCAAAAAGTGTGTTTGGGATCAAAGGAGGAGCCTTGCTAATGACAACTGATGGGAGGCAATATCTAATTTTGAATTCAACATTTAATATCAATAAGAAATGAAATTTAATATCAAGGACTCCATTGTTTATTAAATTGAATGAATTCAATGTATAGATGGTCCATGGGCATTTCTTCATAAAGAATATACTCATTAAGGTTAAGGCAAAATTTAATTTCAAGGTTATTGCATGAAAAATAGTCCTGGTAATTATAAGAGGAGCCTAATTCACATGAGGTGATTAGAATGTCTCATGATTTAGGAATTAAACCAGTTCACATATGTAAGAAATGCAAACCATGATGACTGACTCCTTTGGTTGATTGATTTAAATAAATTTTATGTTTTAATGCTCTTTATACTTGTTTGATTCTATTAATATACTAGGTTGTTTAGCCACATGTTTTAATTTCATGATCAATGTGTCAAAAACTGTGTTTGGTGTAAAAACCGGAGCCTTGCCAATGACAAATAATGGGAGGCAATATCTAATTTTGAATTGAACAATTAATATCAATAAGAAATGAAATTTAAGATCTAGGACTCCATTGTTTGTTGAATTGAAAGAATTCATGATATAGATGGTGCATGGGCATTTTTTTGATAAAGAATATACTCATTAACGTTGAGGCAAAATTTAATTTCGAGGTTATTGCATGAAAAATAGTAGTGGTAATAATAAGAGGAGCCTAATTCACATGAGGTGATTAGAATGTCTCATGATTTAGGAATTAAACTGGTTCACTTATGTAAGAAATGGAAACCATGATGACTGACTCCTTTGGTTGATGGATTTAAATAGATTTAGTGTTTTAATGCTCTTTATACATTTTGATTCTATTAATATATTAGGTTGTTTAGCCACATGTGTTAATTTCATGATCAATGTGTCAAAAAGTGTGTTTGGGGTAAAAAGAGGAGCCTTGCTAATGACAAATGATGGGAGGCAATATCTAATTTTGAATTCAACAATTAATATCAATGAGAAATGAAATTTACGATCAAGGACTCCATTGTTTATTAAATTGAATGAATTCATGATATAGATGGTACATGAGGATTTTTTTCATAAAGAATATTCTCATTAAGGTTGAGGCAAAATTTAATTTCAATGGTTATTGCATGAAAAATAGTCCTGGTAATAATAAGAGGAGCCTAATTCACATGAGGTGATTAAAATGTCTCATGATTTAGGAATTAAACCAGTTCACTTATGTAAGAAATGCAAACCATGATGACTGACTCCTTTGGTTGATTGGATTTAAATAAATTTAGTGTTTTAATGCTCTTTATACTTGTTTGATTCTACTAATATACTAGGTTGTTTAGCCACATGTGTTAATTTCTTGATCAATGTGTCAAAAACTGTGTTTGGTGTAAAAAAGAGGAGCCTTGCTAATGACAAATGATGGGAGGCAATATCTAATTTTGAATTCAACAATTAATATCAATAAGAAATGAAATTTACGATCAAGGACTCCATTGTTTATTGAATTGAATGATTTCATGATATAGATGGTCCATAGGCATTTTTTTCATAAAGAATATAATCATTAAGGTTGAGGCAAAATTTAATTTCAAGGTTATTGCTTGAAACATAGTCCTGGTAACAATAAGAGGAGTCTAATTCACATGAGGCGATTAGAATGTCTCATGATTTAGGAATTAAACCAGTTCACTTATGTAAGAAATGCAAACCATGATGACTGACTCCTTTGGTCGATGGATTTAAATAGATTTAGTGTTTTAATGCTCTTTATACTTGTTTGATTCTATTAATATACTAGGTTGTTTAGCCACATTTGTTACTTTCATGATCAATGTGTCAAAAAGTGTGTTTGGGGTCAAAAGAGGAGCCTTGCTAATGACTAATGATGGGAGGCAATATCTAATTTTGAATTCAACAATTAATATCAATAAGAAATGAAATTTATGATCAAGGACTCCATTTTTTATTGAATTGAATGAATTCATGATATAGATGGTCCATAGGCATTTTTTTTCATAAAGAATATACTTATTAAGGTTAAGGCAAAATTTAATTTCAAGGTTATTGCATGAAAAATAGTCCTGGTAATAATAAGAGGAGCCTAATTCACATGAGGTGATTAGAATGTCTCATGATTTAGGAATTAAACCAGTTCCCTTATGTATGAAATGCAAACCATGATGACTGACTCCTTTGGTTGATTGATTTAAATAAATTTAGTGTTTTAATGATCTTTATACTTATTTGATTCTATTAATATACTAGGTTGTTTAGCCACATGTGTTAATTTCATGATCAATGTGTCAAAAAGTGTGTTTGGGGTCAATAGAGGAGCCTTGCTAATGGCAAATGATGGGAGGCAATATTTAATTTTGAATTCAACTATTAATATCAATAAGAAATGAAATTTAAGATCAAGGACTCCATTGTTTGTTAAATTGAATGAATTCATGATATAAATGGTCCATGGGCATTTTTTTCATAATGAATATACTCATTAAGGTTGAGGCAAAATTTAATTTCAAGGTTATTGCATGAAACAAGTCCATAGTCCTGGTAATAATAAGAGGAGCCTAATTCACATGAGGTGATTAGAATGTCTCATGATTTAGGAATTAAACCAGTTCACTTATGTAAGAAATGCAAACCATGATGACTGACTCCTTTGGTTGATTGATTTAAAAAAATTTAGTGTTTTAATGCTCTTTATACTTGTTTGATTCTATTAATATACTAGGTTGTTTAGCCACATGTGTTAATTTCATGATCAATGTGTCAAAAAGTGTGTTTGGGGTAAAAGGAGGGAGCCTTGCTAATGACAAATGATGGGAGGCAATATCTAATTTTGAATTCAACAATTAATATCAATAAGAAATGAAATTTAAGATCAAGGACTCCATTGTTTTTGTTAAATTGAATGAATTCATGATATAGATGGTCCATGAGCACTTTATTTCATAAAGAATATACTCAATAAGGTTGAGGCAAAATTTAATTTCAAGGTTATTGCATGAAAAAATAGTCCTGGTAACAATAAGAGGAGCCTAATTCACATGAGGTGATTAGAATGTCTCATGATTTAGGAATTAAACCAGTTCACTTATGTAAGAAATGCAAACCATGATGACTGACTCCTTTTGGTTGATGGATTTAAATAGATTTAGTGTTTTAATGCTCTTTATACTTGTTTGATTCTATTAATATATACTAGGTTGTTTAGCCACATGTGTTAATTTCATGATCAATGTGTCAAAAAGTGTGTTTTGGGGTCAAAGAGGAGCCTTGCTAATGACAAATGATGGGAGGCAATATCTAATTTTGAATTCAACAATTAATATCAATAAGAAATGAAATTTAAGATCAAGGACTCCATTATTTGTTAAATTGAATGAATTCATGATATAGATGGTTCATGGGCATTTTTTTTCATAAAGAATATACTCATTAAGGTTGAAGGCAAAATTTAATTTCAAGGTTATTGCATGATGAAAATAGTCCTGGTAACAATAAGAGGAGCCTAACTCACATGAGGTGATTAGAATGTCTCATGATTTAGGAATTAAACCAGTTCACGTATGTAAGAAATGCAAACCATGATGACTGACTCCTTTGGTTGATGGATTTAAATAGATTTAGTGTTTTAATGCTATTTATACTTGTTTGATTCTATTAATATACTAGGTTGTTTAGCCACATGTGTCAATTTCATGATCAATGTGTCAAAAAGTGTGTTTGGGGTCAATAGAGGAGCCTTGCTAATGACAAGTGATGGGAGGCAATATCTAATTTTGAATTCAACAATTAATATCAATAAGAAATGAAATTTAAGATCAAGGACTCCATTGTTTGTTAAATTGAATGAATTCATGATATAGATGGTTCATGGGCATTTATTTCATAATGAATATAGCCATTAAGGATGAAGCAAAATTTAATTTCAAGGTTATTGCATGACAAATAGTCCTGCTAACAATAGAAGGATCCTAATTCACTTGTGGTGATTAGAATGTCTCATGATTTGGGATTTAAACCAGTTCACATATGTAAGAAATGCAAACCATGATGACTAACTCCTTTGTTTGATTGATCTAAATAGATTTAGTGTTTTAATGCTCTTTATAATTGTTTGATTCTATTAATATACTAGGTTGTTTATCCACATGTGTTAATTTCATCTTCATTGTGTCAAAAACTGTGTTTGGTGTAAAAACCCAAGCCTTGCCAATGACAAATGATGGGAGGCAATATCTAATTTTGAATTCAATAATTAATATCTATAAGAAATGAAATTTAATATCAAAGACTCCATTGTTTATTAAATTGGATGAATTCATGATGTAGATGGTCGATGAGCATTTTTTTCATAAAGAATATACTCATTAACCTTGAGGCAAAATTTAATTTCAAGGTTATTGCATGAAACATTGTCCTGGTAATAATAAGAGGAGCCTAACTCACAAGAGGTGATTAGAATGTCTCATGATTTCGGAATTAAACCAGTTCACTTATGTAAGAAATGCAAACCATGATTACTGACTCCTTTGGTTGATGGATTTAAATAGATTTAGTGTTTTAATGCTCTTTATACTTGTTTGATTCTATTAATATAACAGGTTGTTTAGCCACATGTGTTAATTTCATGATCAATGTGTCAAAAACTGTGTTTGGTGTAAAAACTGGAGCCTTGCTAATGACAAATGATGGGAGGCAATATCTAATTTTGAATTCAACAATTAATATCAATAAGAAATGAAATTTATGATCTAGGACTCCATTGTTTGTTGAATTGAAAGAATTCATGATATAAATGGTCCATGGGCAGTTTTTTTCTTAAAGAATATACTCATTAAGGTTGAGGCAAAATTTAATTTCAAGGTTATTGCATGAAACATAGTCCTGGTAACAATAAGAGGAGATTAATTCACATGAGCTGATTAGAATGTCTCATGATTTAGGAATTAAACCAGTTCAATTATGTAAGAAATGCAAACCATGATGACTGACTCCTTTTGTTGATTGATCTAAATAGCTTTAGTGTTTTAATGCTCTTTATATTTGTTTGATTCTATTAATATACTAGGTTGTTTAGCCACATGTGTTAATTTCATGATCATTGTGTCAAAAACTGTGTTTGGTGTAAAAACCCGAGCCTTGCCAATGACAAATGATGGGAGGCAATATCTAATTTTGAATTCAACAATTAATATCAATAAGAAAAGAAATATAAGATCTAGGACTCCATTGTTTGTTGAATTGAAAGAATTCAAGATACAGATGGTCCATGGGCATTTTTTTCAATAAGAATATACTTATTAAGGTTGAGGCAAAATTTAATTTCAAGGTTCTTGTATGAAACATTGTCCTGGTAACAATAAGAGGAGCCTAATTCACATGAGGTGATTAGAATGTCTCATGATTTAGGAATTAAAGCAGTTCACTTATGCAAGAAATGCAAACCATGATGTCTGACTCCTTTGGTTGATGGATTTAAGTAGATTTAGTGTTTTAATGCTCTTTATACTTGTTTGATTCTATTAATATACTAGGTTGTTTAGCCACATGTGTTAATTTCATGATCAATGTGTCAAAAAGTGTGTTTGGGGTCAATAGGGGGCCATGCTAATGACAAATGATGGGAGGCAATATCTAATTTTGAAATCAACAATTAATATCTATAAGAAATGAAATTTAATATCAAAGACTCCATTGTTTATTAAATTGAATGAATTCATGATATAGATGGTCGATGAGCATTTTTTTCATAAAGAATATACTCATTAACATTGAGGCAAAATTTAATTTCAAGGTTATTGCATGAAAAATTGTCCTGGTAATAATAAGAGGAGCCTAACTCACATGAGGTGATTAGAATGTCTCATGATTTAGGAATTAAACCAGTTCACTTATGTAAGAAATGCAAACCATGATGACTGACTCCTTTGGTTGATGGATTTAAATAGATTTAGTGTTTTAATGCTCTTTATAATTGATTGATTCTATTAATATAGTAGGTTGTTTAGCCACATGTGCTAATTTCATGATCATTGTGTCAAAAAGTGTGTTTGGTGTAAAAAACCGGAGCCTTGCTAATGACAAATGATGGGAGGCAATATCTAATTTTGAATTCAACAATTAATATCAATAAGAAATGAAATTTATGATCTAGGACTCCATTGTTTGTTGAATTGAAAGAATTCATGATATATATGGTCCATGGGCGATTTTTTTTCTTAAAGAATATACTCATTAAGGTTGAGGCAAAACTTAATTTCAAGGTTATTGCATGAAACATAGTCCTGGTAACAATAAGAGGAGACTAATTCACATGAGCTGATAAGAATATCTCATGATTTAGGAATTAAACCAGTTCAATTATGTAAGAAATGTAAACCATGATGACTGACTCTTTTGGATGATGGATTTAAATAGATTTAGTGTTTTAATGCTCTTTATACTTGTTTGATTCTATTAATATACTAGGTTGTTTAGCCACATGTGTTAATTTCATGATCAATGTGTCAAAAAGTGTGTTTGGGGTCAATAGAGGAGCCTTGCTAATGACAAATGATGGGAGGCAATATCTAATTTTGAATTCAACAATTAATATCAATAAGAAATGAAATTTAAGATCAAGGACTCCATTGTTTGTTAAATTGAATAAATTCATGATATAGATGGTCCATGGGCATTTATTTCATAATGAATATAGTCATTAAGGATGAAGCAAAATTTAATTTCAAGGTTATTGCATGACAAATAGTCCTGCTAACAATAGGAGGATCCTAATTCACTTGAGGTGATTAGAATGTCTCATGATTTGGGATTTAAACTAGTTCACATATGTAAGAAATGCAAACCATGATGACTGACTCCTTTGGTTGATTGATCTAAATAGATTTAGTGTTTTAATGCTCTTTATATTTGTTTGATTCTATTAATATACTAGGTTGTTTAGCCACATGTGTTAATTTCATGATCATTGTGTCAAAAACTGTGTTTGGTGTAAAAACTCGAGCCTTGCCAATGACAAATGATGGGAGGCAATATCTAATTTTGAATTCAACAATTAATATCAATAAGAAAAGAAATATAAGATCTAGGACTCCATTGTTTGTTGAATTGAAAGAATTCATGATATAGATGGTCCATGGGCATTTTTTTCATAAAGAATATACTTATTAAGGTTGAGGCAAAATTTAATTTCAAGGTTATTGCATGAAACATAGTCCTGTTAACAATAAGAGGAGCCTAATTCACTTGAGGTGATTAGAATGTCTCATGATTTAGGAATTAAACCAGTTCAATTATGTAAGAAATGCAAACCATGATGTCTGACTCCTTTGGTTGATGGATTTAAATAGATTTAGTGTTTTAATGCTCTTTATACTTGTTTGATTCTATTAATATACTAGGTTGTTTAGCCACATGTGTTAATTTCATGATCAATGTGTCAAAAAGTGTGTTTGGGGTCAAAAGAGGAGAATTGGTAATGACAAATGATGGGAGGCAATATCTAATTTTGAATTCAACAATTAATATCAATAAGAAATGAAATTTAAGATCAAGGACTCCATTGTTTGTTAAATTGAATGAATTCATGATATAGACGGTCCATGAGCATTTATTTCATAATGAATATAGTCATTAAGGATGAAGCAAAATTTAATTTCAAGGTTATTGCATGACAAATAGTCCTGCTAACAATAGGAGGATCCTAATTCACTTGAGGTGAATAGAATGTCTCATGATTTGGGATTTAAACCAGTTCACATATGTAAGAAATGCAAACCATGATGACTGACTCCTTTGGTTGATGGATTTAAATAGATTTAGTGTTTTAATGCTCTTTATACTTGTTTGATTCTATTAATATAGTAGGTTGTTTAGCCACATGTGTTAATTTCATGATCAATGTGTCAAAAAGTGTGTTTGGAGTCAATAGGGGCGCCATGCTAATGACAAATGATGGGAGGCAATATCTAATTTTGAATTCAACAATTAATATCTATAAGAAATGAAATTTAATATCAAAGACTCCATTGTTTATTAAATTTGATGAATTCATGATGTAGATGGTCGATGAGCATTTTTTTCATAAAGAATATACTCATTAACGTTAAGGCAAAATTTAATTTCAAGGTTGTTGCATGAAACATTGTCCTGGTAATAATATGAGGAGCCTAACTCACATGAGGTGATTAGAATGTCTCATGATTTAGGAATTAAACCAGTTCACTTATGTAAGAAATGCAAACCATGATGACTGACTCCTTTGGTTGATGGATTTAAATAGATTTAGTGTTTTAATGCTCTTTATACTTGTTTGATTCTATTAATATACTAGGTTGTTTAGCCACATGTGTTAATTTCATGATCATTGTGTCAAAAACTGTGTTTGGTGTAAAAACCCGAGCCTTGCCAATGACAAATGATGGGAGGCAATATCTAATTTTGAATCCAACAATTAATATCAATAAGAAATGAAATTTATGATCTAGGACTCCATTGTTTGTTGAATTGAATGAATTCATGATATAGATGGTCCATGGGCGTTGTTTTCTTAAAGAATATACTCATTAAGGTTGAGGCAAAATTTAATTTCTAGGTTATTGCATGAAACATAGTCCTGTTAACAATAAGAGGAGCCTAATTCACTTGAGGTGATTAGAATGTCTCATGATTTAGGAATTAAACCAATTCAATTATGTAAGAAATGCAAACCATGATGTCTGACTCCTTTGGTTGATGGATTTAAATAGATTTAGTGTTTTAATGCTCTTTATACTTGTTTGATTCTATTAATATACTAGGTTGTTTAGCCACATGTGTTAATTTCATGATCAATGTGTCAAAAAGTGTGTTTGGGGTCAAAAGAGGAGCCTTGCTAATGACAAATGATGGGAGGCAATATCTAATTTTGAATTCAACAATTAATATCAATAAGAAATGAAATTTAAGATCAAGGACTCCATTGTTTGTTAAATTGAATGAATTCATGATATAGATGGTCCATGAGCATTTATTTCATAATGAATATAGTCATTAAGGATGAAGCAAAATTTAATTTCAAGGTTATTGCATGACAAATAGTCCTGCTAACAATAGGAGGATCCTAATTCACTTGAGGTGATTAGAATGTCTCATGATTTGGGATTTAAACCAGTTCACATATGTAAGAAATGCAAACCATGATGACTGACTCCTTTGGTTGATTGATCTAAATAGATTTAGTGTTTTAATGCTCTTTATAATTGTTTGATTCTATTAATATACTAGGTTGTTTAGCCACATGTGTTAATTTCATGATCATTGTGTCAAAAACTGTGTGTTTGGGTAAAAAACCCGAGCCTTGCCAATGACAAATGATGGGAGGCAATATCTAATTTTGAATCCAACAATTAATATCAATAAGAAATCAAATATAAGATCTAGTACTCCATTGTTTGTTGAATTGAAAGAATTCATGATATAGATGGTCCAAGGGCATTTTTTTCATAAAGAATATACTTATTTAAGGTTGCGGCAAAATTTAATTTCAAGGTTATTGCATGAAACATAGTCCTGGTAACAATAAGAGGAGCCTAATTCACAGGAGGTGATTAGAATGTCTCATTATTTAGGAATTAAACCAGTACACTTATGTAAGAAATGCAAACCATGATGACTGACTCATTTGGTTGAAGGATTTAAATAGATTTAGTGTTTTAATGTTCTTTATACTTGTTTGATTCTATTAATATAACAGGTTGTTTAGCCACATGTGTTAATTTCATGATCAATGTGTCAAAAACTGTGTTTGGTGTAAAAACCGGAGCCTTGCTAATGACAAATGATGGGAGGCAATATCTAATTTTGAATTCAACAATTAATATCAATAAGAAATGAAATTTATGATCAAGGACTCCATTGTTTGTTGAATTGAAGGAATTCATGATATAAATGGTCCATGGGCGTTTTTTTCATAAAGTATATACACATTAAGGTTGAGGCAAAACTTAATTTCAAGGTTATTGCATGAAACATAGTCCTAGTAACAATAAGAGGAGACTAATTCACATGAGCTGATAAGAATGTCTCATGATTTAGGAATTAAACCAGTTCCATTATGTAAGAAATGTAAACCATGATGACTGACTCCTTTGGTTGATGGATTTAAATAGATTTAGTGTTTTAATGCTCTTTATACTTGTTTGATTCTATTAATATATTAGGTTGTTTAGCCACATGAGTTAATTTCATGATCAATGTGTCAAAAAGTGTGTTTGGGGTCAATAGAGGAGCCTTGCTAATGACAAATGATGGGAGGCAATATCTAATTTTGAATTCAACAATTAATGTCAATAAGAAATGAAATTTAAGATCAAGGACTCCATTGTTGGTTAAATTGAATAAATTCATGATATAGATGGTTCATGGGCATTTATTTCATAATGAATATAGTCATTAAGGATGAAGCAAAATTTAATTTCAAGGTTATTGCATGACAAATAGTCCTGCTAACAATAGGAGGATCCTAATTCACTTGAGGTGATTAGAATGTCTCATGATTTGGGATTTAAACTAGTTCACATATGTAAGAAATGCAAACCATGATGACTGACTCCTTTGGTTGATTGATCTAAATAGATTTAGTGTTTTAATGCTCTTTATATTTGTTTGATTCTATTAATATACTAGGTTGTTTAGCCACATGTGTTAATTTCATGATCATTGTGTCAAAAACTGTGTTTGGTGTAAAAACCCGAGCCTTGCCAATGACAAATGATGGGAGGCAATATCTAATTTTGAATTCAACAATTAATATCAATAAGAAAAGAAATATAAGATCTAGGACTCCATTGTTTGTTGAATTGAAAGAATTCATGATATATAGATGGTCCATGGGCATTTTTTTTTTAATAAAGAATATACTTATTAAGGTTGAGGCAAAATTTAATTTCAAGGTTATTGCATGAAACATAGTCCTGTTAACAATAAGAGGAGCCTAATTCACTTGAGGTGATTAGAATGTCTCATGATTTAGGAATTAAACCAGTTCAATTATGTAAGAAATGCAAACCATGATGTCTGACTCCTTTGGTTGATGGATTTAAATAGATTTAGTGTTTTAATGCTCTTTATACTTGTTTGATTCTATTAATATACTAGGTTGTTTAGCCACATGTGTTAATTTCATGATCAATTTGTCAAAAAGTGTGTTTAGGGTCAAAAGAGGAGCCTTGCTAATGACAAATGATGGGAGGCAATATCTAATTTTGAATTCAACAATTAATATCAATAAGAAATGAAATTTAAGATCAAGGACTCCATTGTTTGTTAAATTGAATGAATTCATGATATAGACGGTCCATGAGCATTTATTTCATAATGAATATAGTCATTAAGGATGAAGCAAAATTTAATTTCAAGGTTATTGCATGACAAATATTCCTTCTAACAATAGGAGGATCCTAATTCACTTGAGGTGAATAGAATGTCTCATGATTTGGGATTTAAACCAGTTCACATATGTAAGAAATGCAAACCATGATGACTGACTCCTTTGGTTGATTGATCTAAATAGATTTAGTGTTTTAATGCTCTTTATAATTGTTTGATTCTATTAATATAGTAGGTTGTTTAGCCACATGTGTTAATTTCATGATCATTGTGTCAAAAAGTGTGTTTGGTGTAAAAACCGGAGCCTTGCTAATGACAAATGATGGGAGGCAATATCTAATTTTGAATTCAACAATTAATATCAATAAGAAATGAAATATAAGATCTAGGACTCCATTGTTTGTTGAATTGAAAGAATTCAAGATACAGATGGTCCATGGGCATTTTTTTCATAAAGAATATACTTATTAAGTTGAGGCAAAATTTAATTTCAAGGTTATTGCATGAAACATAGTCCTGGTAACAATAAGAGGAGCCTAATTCACATGAGGTGATTAGAATGTCTCATGATTTAGGAATTAAACCAGTTCACTTATGTAAGAAATGCAAACCATGATGACTGACTCCTTTAGTTGATGGATTTAAATAGATTTAGTGTTTTAATGCTCTTTATACTTGTTTGATTCTATTAATATACTAGGTTGTTTAGCCACATGTGTTAATTTCATGATCAATGTGTCAAAAAGTGTGTTTGAGGTCAATATGGGCGCCATGCTAATGACAAATGATGGGAGGCAATATCTAATTTTGAATTCAACAATTAATATCTATAAGAAATGAAATTTAATATCAAAGACTCCATTGTTTATTAAATTGAATGAATTCATGAAATAGATGGTCGATGACCATTTTTTTCATAAAGAATATACTCATTAACATTGAGGCAAAATTTAATTTCAAGGTTATTGCATGAAACATTGTCCTGGTAACAATAAGAGGAGCCTAATTCACTTGAGGTGATTAGAATGTCTCATGATTTAGGAATTAAACCAGTTCACTTATGTAAGAAATGCAAACCATGATGACTGACTCCTTTGGTTGATTGATCTAAATAGATTTAGTGTTTTAATGCTCTTTATAATTGTTTGATTCTATTAATATAGTAGGTTGTTTAGTGACATGTGTTAATTTCATGATCATTGTGTCAAAAAGTGGGTTTGGTGGTAAAAAACCGGAGCCTTGCTAATGACAAATGATGGGAGGCAATATCTAATTTTGAATTTCAACAATTAATATCAATAAGAAATGAAATATAAGATCTAGGACTCCATTGTTTGTTGAATTGAAAGAATTCATGATATAGATGGTCCATGGGCATTTTTTTTCATAAAAGAATATACTTATTAAGGTTGAGGCAAAATTTAATTTCAAGGTTATTGCATGAAACATAGTCCTGTTAACAATAAGAGGAGCCTAATTCACTTGAGGTGATTAGAATGTCTCATGATTTAGGAATTAAACCAGTTCAATTATGTAAGAAAATGCAAACCATGATGTCTGACTCCTTTGGTTGATGGATTTAAATAGATTTAGTGTTTTAATGCTCTTTATACTTGTTTGATTCTATTAATATACTAGGTTGTTTAGCCACATGTGTTAATTTCATGATCAATGTGTCAAAAAGTGTGTTTGGGGTCAATAGAGGAGCCTTGCTAATGACAAATGATGGGAGGCAATATCTAATTTTGAATTCAACAATTAATATCAATAAGAAATGAAATTTAAGATCAAGGACTCCATTGTTTGTTAAATTGAATGAATTCATGATATAGATGGTCCATGAGCATTTTTTTTCATAATGAATATAGTCATTAAGGATGAAGCAAAATTTAATTTTCAAGGTTATTGCATGACAAATAGTCCTGCTAACAATAGGAGGATCCTAATTCACTTGAGGTGATTAGAATGTCTCATGATTTGGGATTTAAAACCAGTTCACATATGTAAGAAATGCAAACCATGATGACTGACTCCTTTGGTTGATTGATCTAAATAGATTTAGTGTTTTTAATGCTCTTTATAATTGTTTGATTCTATTAATATACTAGGTTGTTTAGCCACATGTGTTAATTTCATGATCATTGTGTCAAAAAGTGTGTTTGGTGCAAAAAACCGGAGCCTTGCTAATGACAAATGATGGGGAGGCAATATCTAATTTTGAATTCAACAATTAATATCAATAAGAAATGAAATTTAAGATCTAGGACTCCATTGTTTGTTGAATTGAAAGAATTCATGATATAGATGGTCCATGGGCATTTTTTTTTCATAAAGAATATACTTATTAAGGTTGAGGCAAAATTTAATTTCAAGGTTATTGCATGAAACATAGTCCTGGTAACAATAAGAGGGAGCCTAATTCACATGAGGTGATTAGAATGTCTCATGATTTAGGAATTAAACCAGTTCACTTATGTAAGAAATGCAAACCATGATGACTGACTCCTTTGGTTGATGGATTTAAATAGATTTAGTGTTTTTTAATGCTCTTTATACTTGTTTGATTCTATTAATATACTAGGTTGTTTAGCCCACATGTGTTAATTTCATGATCAATGTGTCAAAAAGTGTGTTTGGGGTCAATAGAGGAGCCTTGCTAATGACAAATGATGGGAGGCAATATCTAATTTTGAATTCAACAATTAATATCAATAAGAAATGAAATTTAAGATCAAGGACTCCATTGTTTGTTAAATTGAATGAATTCATTCATGATATAGATGGTCCATGGGCATTTATTTCATAATGAATATAGCCATTAAGGATGAAGCAAAATTTTAATTTCAAGGTTATTGCATGACAAATAGTCCTGCTAACAATAGGAGGATCCTAATTCACTTGAGGTGATTAGAATGTGTCTCATGATTTGGGATTTAAACCAGTTCACATATGTAAGAAATGCAAACCATGATGACTGACTCCTTTGGTTGATTGATCTAAATAGATTTAGTGTTTTAATGCTCTTTATAATTGTTTGATTCTATTAATATACTAGGTTGTTTAGCCACATGTGTTAATTTCATGATCATTGTGTCAAAAACTGTGTTTGGTGTAAAAAGCGGAGCCTTGCTAATGACAAATGATGGGAGGCAATATCTAATTTTGAATTCAACAATTAATATCAATAAGAAATGAAATATAAGATCAAGGACTCCATTGTTTGTTGAATTGAAAGAATTCATGATATAGATGGTCCATGGGCATTTTTTTCATAAAGAATATACTTATTAAGGTTGAGGCAAAATTTAATTTCAAGGTTATTGCATGAAACATAGTCCTGGTAACAATAAGAGGAGCCTAATTCACATGAGGTGATTAGAATGTCTCATTATTTAGGAATTAAACCAGTTCACTTATGTAAGAAATGCAAACCATGATGACTGACTCCTTTGGTTGATGGATTTAAATAGATTTAGTGTTTTAATGCTCTTTATACTTTGTTTGATTCTATTAATATACTAGGTTGTTTAGCCACATGTGTTAATTTCATGATCAATGTGTCAAAAAGTGTGTGTTTGGGGTCAAAAGAGGAGCCTTGCTAATGACAAATGATGGGGAGGCAATATCTAATTTTGAATTCAACAATTAATATCAATAAGAAATGAAATTTAAGATCAAGGACTCCATTGTTTTTGTTAAATTGAATGAATTCATGATATAGACGGTCCATGAGCATTTTTTTTCATAATGAATATAGTCATTAAGGATGAGGCAAAATTTAATTTCAAGGTTATTGCATGACAAATAGTCCTGGTAACAATAGGAGGATCCTAATTCACTTGAGGTGAATAGAATGTCTCATGATTTAGGAATTAAACCAGTTCACATTATGTAAGAAATGCAAACCATGATGACTGACTCCTTTGGTTGATGGATTTAAATAGATTTAGTGTTTTAATGCTCTTTATACTTGTTTGATTCTATTAATATACTAGGTTGTTTAGCCACATGTGTTAATTTCATGATCAATGTGTCAAAAAGTGTGTTTGGGGTCAATAGGGGCGCCATGCTAATGACAAATGATGGGAGGCAATATCTAATTTTGAATTCAACAATTAATATCAATAAGAAATGAAATTTAATATCAAAGACTCCATTGTTTATTAAATTTGATGAATTCATGATGTAGATGGTCGATGAGCATTTTTTTCATAAAGAATATACTCATTAACGTTAAGGCAAAATTTAATTTCAAGGTTGTTGCATGAAACATTGTCCTGGTAATAATATGAGGAGCCTAACTCACATGAGGTGATTAGAATGTCTCATGATTTAGGAATTAAACCAGTTCACTTATGTAAGAAATGCAAACCATGATGACTGACTCCTTTGGTTGATGGATTTAAATAGATTTAGTGTTTTAATGCTCTTTATACTTGTTTGATTCTATTAATATACTAGGTTGTTTAGCCACATGTGTTAATTTCATGATCATTGTGTCAAAAACTGTGTTTGGTGTAAAAACCCGAGCCTTGCCAATGACAAATGATGGGAGGCAATATCTAATTTTGAATCCAACAATTAATATCAATAAGAAATGAAATTTATGATCTAGGACTCCATTGTTTGTTGAATTGAATGAATTCATGATATATAGATGGTCCATGGGCATTTTTTTCATAAAGAAAATATACTCATTAAGGTTGAAGGCAAAATTTAATTTCTAGGTTATTACATGAAACATAGTCCTATTAACAATAAGAGGAGCCTAATTCACTTGAGGTGATTAGAATGTCTCATGATTTAGGAATTAAACCAGTTCAATTATGTAAGAAATGCAAACCATGATGTCTGACTCCTTTGGTTGATGGATTTAAATAGATTTAGTGTTTTAATGCTCTTTATACTTGTTTTGATTCTATTAATATACTAGGTTGTTTAGCCACATGTGTTTAATTTCATGATCAATGTGTCAAAAAGTGTGTTTGGGGTCAAAAGAGGAGCCTTGCTAATGACAAATGATGGGAGGCAATATCTAATTTTGAATTCAACAATTAATATCAATAAGAAATGAAATTTAAGATCAAGGACTCCATTGTTTGTTAAATTGAATGAATTCATGATATAGACGGTCCATGGGCATTTATTTCGTAATGAATATAGTCATTAAGGATGAAGCAAAATTTAATTTCAAGGTTATTGCATGACAAATACTCCTGCTAACAATAGGAGGATCCTAATTCACTTGAGGTGAATAGAATGTCTCATGATTTGGGATTTAAACCAGTTCACATATGTAAGAAATGCAAACCATGATGACTGACTCCTTTGGTTGATTGATCTAAATAGATTTAGTGTTTTAATGCTCTTTATAATTGTTTGATTCTATTAATATACTAGGTTGTTTAGCCACATGTGTTAATTTCATGATCATTGTGTAAAAAAGTGTGTTTGGTGTAAAAACCGGAGCCTTGCTAATGACAAATGATGGGAGGCAATATCTAATTTTGAATTCAACCAAATTAATATCAATAAGAAATGAAATTTAAGATCAAGGACTCCATTGTTTGTTAATTTGAATGAATTCATGATTAGACGGGTCCATGAGCATTTATTTCATAATGAATATAGTCATTAAGGATGAAGCAAAAATTTAATTTCAAGGCTATTGCATGACAAATACTCCTGCTAACAAAGAGGAGGATCCTAAATTCTTTGAGGTGAATAGAATGTCTCATGATTTGGATTTAAACCAGTTGACATATGTAAGAAATGCAAACCATGATGACTGACTCCTTTGGTTGATTGATCTAAATAGATTTAGTGTTTTAAATGCTCTTTATAATTGTTTGATTCTATTAAATATAGTAGGTTGTTTAGCCACATGTGTTAATTTCATGATCAATGTGTCAAAAAAGTGTGTTTGGGGTCAATAGAGGAGCCTTGCTAATGACAAATGATGGGAGGCAATATCTAATTTTGAATTCAACAATTAATATCTATAAGAAATGAAATTTAATATCAAAGACTCCATTGTTTATTAAATTGAATGAATTCATGATATAGATGGTCGATGAGCATTTTTTTCATAAAGAATATACTCATTAACGTTGAGGCAAAAATTTAATTTCAAGGTTATTGCATGAAACATTGTCCTGGTAACAATAAGAGGAGCCTAATTCACATGAGGTGATTAGAATGTCTCATGATTTAGGAATTAAACCAGTTCACTTATGTAAGAAATGCAAACCATGATGACTGACTCCTTTGGTTGATTGATCTAAATAGATTTAGTGTTTTAATGCTCTTTATACTTGTTTGATTCTATTAAATATAGTAGGTTGTTTTGTTTAGCCACATGTGTTAATTTCATGATCATTGTGTCAAAAATTTGTTTGGTGTAAAAACCCGGAGCCTTGCTAATGACAAATGATGAGAGGCAATATCTAATTTTGAATTCAACAATTAATATCAATAAGAAAAGAAATATAAGATCTAGGACTCC